>CAUYON010092496.1:0-14482 GCA_963573935.1 Arctocebus calabarensis
TTTGTTTTGTTTTGCAGTTCGGCCAAGGCTGGGCTTGAACCCGCCACCTTCGGCATATGGGGCCGGCGCCCTACTTGCTGAGCCACAGGAGCCGCCCAACAAAACTTTTTAAATCTTTACTAATTACATTCATATGTAAGGCAGTAAGTCAATTAACACTTTTTTTGTACCTTAGCTGTTTCACCTATAAAATGCAAATAAGCTAGTTAATCTCCAGCTGGAAGCATATGTAGTTTTAGATAGTACAGGTAACATAATTTTAATATAAAAAATTAAGACTGTTCTACTTACAAAGCTTAAGAAGTAAAGTTTAAGCAAATCATTTTTGTTGGTTAAGTATAAGGTATTGAAAAAGTTTAAACACTGAATTAGATGTTCTTTATTGTTCTAAAATTCTATAATGAGTTTATTTTTCTCCACATTAATTCAATGTGTTTTGTTTGTTTGAGAGAGGAAGAGGAAGACAGGGTCTTGCTTTGTCACATAGGTTGAAGTGCAGTGGCAAGATCAGAGTTCACTGCAACCTTGAACTTCTAGGCTCAAGCCATCTTCTTGCCTCACCTCCTGAGTAGCAAGGACTACAAGCAAGCCAAGGTGCCTGCCTATTAGTTATTTATTTATTTATAGAGACAGGGTGTCACTACCTTGCCAGGCTTCAATGATGACTGCACCTTACCTTTCTCAATGTAATTCTTAGGGGCCCAAGCAGGATCCCCATCTGCATAAGGATCATTATACTGAACTACGGCAGCCTCCTCATCTTCATAATCCACTGGAGGTGGTGGTGGTGGTGGTGGAGAGTCATCAAACATTGGAATGTCATCTGGTGGGGGAGGTGGTGGAGGAGTTGGACTATCAGCAACTAAAAAATGTCAAATAATTAATTTAAATCAGAAACTGATCTAAATGGGGATCTGTAAGTCAATAGAATTTTTAACAAGCTCTAAATACACCACATGCACTATAATAAAACATGCAATGATTAGAAATAAAAGCTTGGTAGGTTAAAGGTTACATTACTCTTAAGAGTAACTTTGTAATCATAAAATGAGCTAATAAGGGTATCAGGAAGTACTACAAATTAATGAATGCAGAAGACTAGGAAACAACTTTTTTTTAATAAGGATTATAGGAATAGTTTCCTTATTCCAAGGCTCCAGTAAAGAGAGAAGTCATTTTTTAGTAAGCCTGTCTTTCTAAATACACCTAATACCCTATTTGTCATTTAGACTGGAATAAATGAAATGAATAACATAACTTTTCATTGTACTCATACCATCCCTCATTTTGCCTTTTAATAGTTTTGGTTCCCTAGAAATTAAGCCTCCCATGAACAACTTTATTTATTTGTGATTATTTGTTCTAATGGTAAAGATAATAAAGTTAGTAGCATTACATCTGCTTCTTTAAGTACATGTCCTATTTTTTGTTTAAATTTTAACAAGAAAAAATTTGAAAAGAATGCCTAACTAGAAAAGCTTACTGAGTATTTTCAAAAATATTTATAATAAAAGAATTTCATAATCATTTTTTCAATGTAGAAAGAAAGTGAAGAGTTTGCATTATTGCCAGCAAAACACAATATGCACGTGATATGGGAAAGACTAGATCCTAAAGATTTAATTTTCTAAGAATACATCAACAATTAAGATTTAACATAAAATATTGAGGAAGATGTGATAAAAAACAAACAAAAAAAAGGAACTTACATCAAACGAAACAATAAAAATGACTCATACCTCAAATTCTAGGTGTCGTGGTATGTATATGTATATACATATATATCTGCTTTGAACGATCAAAGACGTAAACAGGGAAATAGAAACATGTCAGGCTAGAACTGTGTTCATAGATCTAGTAGTATACCAGGTTAACAAATGCTCTCGGTATTAAGGAATTCAAAAATGGAAATCTCTGATGCACAAACTTCTTAAAAAGTTCAAAAGATTTATTAAAATGTTTTTACACGTATTGATACAGAAATTATGTAATACTTGTAGGGGAGAAGTTCATAGCATAAACATCCTAACTCAAACTCTGGGCTACTTATGTGATCAAAGAAAGCAGCCATAATCTATTTGCCATACAGGTTTTAAGGTTACTCTACCCTACTTGGAATAAAAACTCCAACGGGGTCAGATTTAAAATATTTGCAAATAACAGTCCTACTGTGGTAACTACTTCCATTGTGTAATTTCTATTTTATCCTCTTGGGGTATGAAAAAGGCTATTAGAAACAAATCCTGTGTGGTAATACTCACTCTAGTAACTATCAAATAGATCTATGATTTATTTTTCCACCGCATACCTGGATCCATTCTATCTTTGCCATTTGCCATACCTTCCCCATAAAGCTGTTTATTAAGGGGAGAGGGAAAGATAGGTATGAACCTACCCTAATACCAAATAGCCATAGTTTATATTCTTAATTTGACTTAAAGTATAAATTATATATGCTTGCCTAAATCTCCAAATTGCATTTACTCTTGATTAATACACAATGCACTAGCTTAATGTTTTCACTCAATTGTCTTTACATTCAACTGCAATAAATCTGCATTGGCTTATCTTCCAATTATGGCAGGAGTCCGGTAAGCTAATTTTCCCTGCATAAAATTTTGTCTAGCACCATGCCTAATTAGTTCAAAAATGCTTTCTGTTATTATTCATAAACAAATGTACATACACTGCTGACTTTTTTAGAGGCTCAAATGTTAAACACTCATTAATAGGTTAACTGCTACATGCATTCACTGCCACCCACTTTGACTACCAGAAGAAACTGGATATTTAAGAAAAGATCATAGAAAATCTGTACTTCATAAAACATTTAAAGTACCCATACATGGTTTATCACCAAACCTCCTAACATGCTTTGGGGAATCTGTGGCACATGCGAGTAACTGACTGATTCAAGTTCTATGTTCAGTAAAAAAGAACTATCATAGTACCAAGGCCTCTTTGAGCAAAGATTCTGGGTACCCTGAATAATGTACATTAACATTAGATTTATATTTTGAAAAACACTTACCAAAAAGCTAGTCAATAACCTCTGGATCCATAAAATTGATGTTCGTTATGGTTATTTTTCATTATTTCCTAATAATTCTTATCAATATGTCAGTTTAAAGGGCTAAATTTGGATTAGTTTCTGAACCCTGCTACATTAAGGAACAGCAATTTATCCGTATTCAGTTATTTTTAAAAATAAGATTCGCTTATTTTTAAATGTTTGGACACATTAGTTTTAAAAGAAAATGTTAATGGTAAGGATGGCTTATACTCAGAAATTTCAACATTTTCGAACTATAATGTTTTATAATACATCAGATCACACATTTCTTGAAGGAGGAGACTTTGTCTTAAACTATTTATAGACTTCCCAGAGTCTAGCACATAACACTGAATAAATAAATTTGACTGGCAGAAGAGATGTAATGGGCAGAGGAACACGACAGTGTCAGCCAGCAAAAGCTGAAGAATGGAATTTGAATTTACCACAACATATTCTCACAGAAGACAGGCTGGTCAATGAAGTTACTCACTTGTTCAAACCATCCTAAGATTTTCTTTTCAGGGTTTTGATCCCAAATGAAGCAAATTAGAACTTGACCACATTACTATCTTAATCTCATTAAGTATTTTGCTGTAAAATAATTCAGTAACAGTACTTTTCATTTTGTCAAGAGAATATTCACTATGATTATGTAGTTAAGATTATACGTCTTCTGGAACGTCAAAAGGAATCAGGCACAAACTAGTCTATCGTGATAAAAAGCCATATATTCAAAATAATTTCCAAAAATCAACAAACCTTATCTCCATTCACAGAAGACCTTAAAAAGGTCACAGATTTACATATTCAGAAATAATACTCAATGGGTTTACATGGAGCCAAAACAGGAAGAGAGCTCTACACTGCTTATCCCTTACCCTAAATGGAAAGCAGAGATGTAACGTGCTTATTCTTGAAATATTCATTTTTATTCTAACAGTGAACTTTTATGCAGGTTCAATATCATTTACATATTAAAATTTGAGGTTATAAAGCTTTCATTAAAATTTCGTTGTAATTAAAGGGAAAAAATCCTGTCCCAATTTCATAATAAATTTAATCTTGCAATATAACTACCTATGTCCTGATAAATTTGTTAGAATACAAAATACTTTCTAATTCTAATAACTATAAGAAGCTAGAAGTTCCCATACAATTTGAATTTTTGTATTTGATTACTTTTTCTTTAAGAATATATATGATATCAGATTTCATGTTTTAGGATCATTTAAAGGCATAAGAAAATTGCAGTTCTGGTATTTATACTGATCAGTAATCATGCACACAGAGAAAAAACTGAAGGCCGTGCTCTTCAGTTTCAGTAATCTATTTTTGAGATAAGATTAGCGTCTCAATACAAGTAAGGAAAATGGTGACTCATCAGCCATGCATGCTATAAGGAGACAGCCTCTACTCTGATAGCTTGATTTTTCCAAACTTACTGTTTTCCTGCACCCTGGCCACGAAGCCTGTGAGAGGTATCTGTGGAGTCAACTGAGGCATAGGGGGTGGGGGTGGAGCAATAGAAACTGGTAGCAACAACACAGTATGGGGGGAAGTAAAACAGATAAAGGAAAGAAAAGGAAACAAACAAAAAGCAGAAGTCAGTTACAAGGACCACAAACATAAGTATGCAAAGAACAGTTTGCAAATGAAACAAAACAAAACAAAAAAAGAAACAAAAACCTATATAATCTTCTTTCATTTCCCGTGAGTAAGCCTAAAGCTAACTTGTGCTTAGCCAATTAATTTTATAAAAGAAATATGCTTAATTTAATCTTAATGTTACATTGTTTGGGAAAGATTTAAATTCACCATCACATTCACTTTAGTGCAGTGGTTCTCAACCTTCCTAATGCTGTGAACCTTTAATACAGAGTTCCTGTGGGTTGCAACCCATAGGTTGAGAACCAGTCCTTTAGTGCAATGAAGTTTTCAAATTTTAAGGAAAACCTTCTAAAATAGGTAACAATAAAATATCTATACAGGCTTCCAGGATAGTGTATCTTTGCCATAACTTTATTACAGGTTCGTCTAACTTTAAGGTAATGTTGTAAATTAGAATTCAACTAAATAATACAAATATATAATAGATGTTTACTCCATGTATCAATAAATATATTAATCACAGTTTTCCTTTAAAGACAGTTCTTACTATATATCTAAATTTGCACACAATTCTCCAGGAAAAACTCTTGCTTGTAAAACAAGGTTGTTGTTATTTTTCAGTTGGCGATTTTAAAGACATCCCTCCTAAATTTACTAGGGAGTAAGAATGCTCTGTACATGTTAATCATTCAGAGTTTCAGAAGATACGATATCTCAAAAGTGACCTTTTTAATCACTGCTCTAAAAAAAGAAACCTAATTTCCAAAAAGTTAAAGTATGCAATTATTTGCATTACAGTAATTTCTAATGAATCAGTGGATAACTTGAAATATGCTCAAAAAATTTATTTATTGAGAGGATATAATCTATAGGAAATTGATAACAAATGCCAATGCTCATATGGGTAGGAAATCTCTTTAAAGCTGTAACATACACTAGAAATAAACATGAATGTTTCAGTTTACTTTGATTCATTTTAACAAAACAATTATTGCCAAAAATTGCTTAGAAAAAGCCATAGGACTAGATAGCAAATTCAGTTTATTGGTAGTCACCAGAAGTGACAATAAATTGAAAGAAAAACAATTACTGGTTCCCAAAGATCGTTTAATCTAAAAGTTGTTTCAATTAGTTCAATGTAAGAATTTGGTTGGTAAGCATAAAAATTTAAAAGCGGTTCAGAGTTCAAAGAAGTAACACTTTTTTTTTTTCAACTTTTTGGAACTTTTTATTTATTTATTTTTTATAACAAAGCAATCTTGTGTATTAGTATCACTTATAGCTACAAATAACATTCAATTCACTATGAAACTGGTCCTCTTTCATTCTGATACTCTGTATACAGAAGGTTCTTAAATAATGAAAGGTTAAGTTTTGAGTTTAAAAATCAAAAATAAAACATTAACATAAACCTAAAAATTTGTTTTAGAAACAACCCTCAGTAACCATGCTGGTTAGTATATAAAGAAAAAAAAAAGCTATGTGAAGATACTCAGCATTGCCACCACATTTAGACAAAGAGAAAATATGCACATCAAAACACTAAAAACATTTACATACTAGTACTACTACAATAACACCAACAGTAACTCAGATAAAAGGTTAATTTGACAAAACATAATATATTTAAAATTTGAGGCCAAATTTGCTCTCCAATATTCAAAAGAATGTACACATTCAGTAATGAAAAGTGTCTTGTTTGAAAATAACCCATCAGATATTGCTTAACTGAAACTACCAATATGTATATGTGAAGAGTCACTAAAAGTCCTAATTGCAGAGTAAACTAAAAGTCTAAGTGGGGAAAAGAAAAATATTGAACATTAAGGTGGGATTTAAAAATGCAGAATATGAAAAAAATTAAAGCTCATAAAACTAGTGAGGTGAATTATGAAATAATCTGTAGAATATTCAGACTTTGGCTACCTTTCAGTACAAAACTGGTGAGGTGAATTATGAAATAATCTGTAGAATATTCAAACTTTGGCTACCTTTCAGTACAAAATTCAATATAACAACAATGAATTTTGTTGGCAAAATTCAACACTTTTTAGTAGTTTGAATATTTTAGTGTAGAAAAAAGTTTCATTAATTTTGGGATCACTTGTGAATTTTGACATTTCTGCTAAGGAAGTTTTCATGTGTTAGAAAAGTTTTTGCTTTAACACATTAATCCTTTATTTTTTAAAGCATTTATTTATTTATTTATTTATTTTTATTCTTTGGAGACAAGAGTCTCACTATGTCACCCTTGGTATAGTGCCATGGTGTCAGAGCTCACAGCAATCTCAAACTCTTGGGCTTAAGTGATTCTCTGCCTTAGCCTCCCAAGGAGCTGGGACAATAGGTGCCCACCACCATGCCTAGCTATTTTTTAGTTGCTGTTGTAGTTGTCATTGTTTAGCAGGCCGTGCTGGGTTCTAACCCGCCAGCCCAGGTGTATGTGGCCAATGCCCTAACCACTGAGCTACGGGAGCTGGGCCAACACATGAATCTTTAAAATTTAAGCAAGGAACTACTAAGGGAATCTTTCCCTAGCTCGGTCGGCTATAAAATATATTCAGGAAATGAATTATAAATAACAACTTAACCCAAATTCCTATGTAAATAATGGAGAATTCACTGAGTATTCGATATTTTTATCATAAACTAATACAAATGCAGCTCTAGAAAATGCATGTCTCCATCTATGCCTGGGTAAGCACAACTTCAAGCCAAAACCAAATACTAGACAACAGGCTCATTTCTGATTTCATTTTTCCCCTTTTTTTCAGTAGACATCTTAATGTGGAAAAGTGATAGTAATGACCTTAAGCTAGTCTAACTTCCTAACATGATATGCTAAAACTATATTCTACTCTTACTAGCTTTAAACATTAACTGCAATTAGTGTTAAGATGTGCAATTTGAAGAAAACAGAAATCTAAAGATGATACCCCCCACTGTTAGAATTATTTAGAGACAGAGCAATTAAGCAGGCATCACGATGTTTTTAATTGAACTCAATTTGGTAGAGGTTAATGACCTCAAAAGTGATAGCCAGCAATTTCATTATTTTAAATTTTCCTTATTTTAATGGAAAACTTTACAATGTTTGCATCTTTAGCTATTACCACTCAAACATGCCAATTTAATTTATTTCAGAGATTTTTTTGTTTTCTAGTTCTATGTATAATAATAAAAATAGTGTATTAAAGCATTAGTAAATTTTAGTATGCTAAGAACACAGGATAAATCTGAATTTTGGAAAAGAAAGTGGTAAGCAATTACTCTTAAAAAATGGTATGATTCAAGGACTAACAGCCTGAAACAAAAATAAACATGAAATAGCAATAGCACAGTTTCAATTGTTGTCTATCACTGGCAAGAGTAACAGTTTCAAATAATTTCCTTCAAAAGGAGCTCCACTGTTGCTGTATGCCTGCAAAGCACAAGCTTACTTGAATTTTGAGAATAAAGTGGCCCTCCATTAACATGAGGCTGAGCAGAAAACTGAGCAGTCACAGAGGGAGTTCGTCTGTATCCACCAGAAGATGTCGAAGAAGTGGTAGAGTTGTGCCGAGATATCTGCCTGGTCATTGTGCCATACTGGGAACCAGGAGCTGAGCCCGGGGCTGCTGAAAAGCATTAGTCAAAGGCAACCAAGAAAAGAGACTTGAGCATTGTAATCACCTCAGATGGCAGAACAAACAGGGAGCCCCTCAGTATGAAGTATTTATTATTTTCAATACTGAGGCACAAAATAAAGAAGTAAAGAGAAAAATCAAATAACTCTTATCTCTGAAGTCAAAAACAGAAGGAAAAACAGCTAATGTATGGAAAGCTGCAAAATTAACATTCTTAAGTCCTTTAAATAAGCATAATCCCAAATGGTATTCTGCTAATATTACTATATTTTTTGGTCATTTTGGGATATTTAGCTTTTATATGTAAACTGTAAATACCAAAAGATAGTGTGAGGTAGAAAGCATTAGTCTTTAGATATGAAATGTATTCATAATCAGGTTTATAAGCTTCTTAGTTTCCACTGCCAAAATTTGCAGAATTTTGATTCATAGTCTAAGAATCGATCTGGCCAAATCTATATTAAATGATTTTTAAAACCCTACTAAACAAGGTTCCCACAACTACTACTATTTTTAAAAAACTTTCATTGCTATAGCAGTTATGAGTATCATTACATGAATGATTTTTAAAAGTATGATTTCTAGTTTCAAAGCACATACACAGAATGTCAGACATGTCATATATTGCCAACTTTTAGATTAACATAATTTTCGCTATCATTTAAATTTTTATAACTGACAAAACTAGAAAAAGTTTTCAGATTCTATAAAATATGGCATTTTAGGCCATCTTTGTTTAGAAAATCTACTTTCTCCATACTTTGTAAGACTTTTTTGCTATACTACACCCAAAGCATTCTGCCTTTTTTTTTTTTTTAACTTATCAGGCTCACATAAACATCAAAATTGACCAAAGTATTATTAATATTTAAAATTGAATTGTCATCTTTGCCAACACTTCAAAAGCAAAAAAGGTGAATAGAATTCAAAGCCTCTAAAGTTAACTATACTTTCCAAAGTTAACTCCAGGATTAATACCATCCCCCTCGTCCCACCTAAAGACACTGAATCCTAACAGAGTAAAAAGCCAGCATCCTAGTTTTTCTTCATTCAGGTATTTAACAATCTTTCTTAGAGATCACATGAGGTCTGAGATAAACCCCACAGAAGAGGTTGTTCATTTAAAAAGGTGTGAATATTTAATATTTTGGAACTCCCAGGCCATAGGCAGTCACTATTTGAATCATCCACATTTTTATTTTGTAAACAGAAACACATTTTTAAAATCACAGTCTGTTTGAAAGCCTTTATGAATGAGTAATTTTGGATGACAAGGTTTCAAAGAGCCTTCAACCATTTTCAACAGAAATATCTATAAAATGACTGTTACATTTCCCTGGCTTGTAGAAAAAGTGGATAGCATCCAAATTATTTTTCTTGGTGATTTGAAACTGAAAACCAATTGTTCATCAATTCTAAACTATGCCTATTTTTAAATTTACTATTTTATTATGAAAGAAATCATAATGCCAAAGGGTATGTGATTGATATGTGTACATTACATATATAAATCACATGTTATGCATGTGTGTGCATAATTTTCTTTTTAAATAAAGAAAATACCCAGCTCAAGAAACAGAGTACTAACAATATTGTTAAAGCTTACTTTATGCTCCTCTCCTGGATTCCTAACTCCACAAGGTATGTGGTAAATTCTCTTTCTTCTCTACATAGTTTTAGCACAAATATATAAAGATCTATGTAACCTTAAACAATACAGTTTTTTAACTTTTTTTTTGAGACAGAGTCTAACTTTGTTGTCCTCAGTAGAGTGCCATGGCATCACAGCTCACAACAACCTCCAACTCTTGGACTTATACAATTCTCTTGCCTCAGCCTCCTAAGTAGCTGCCTGCCACAAAGCCCAGCCTTTTTGTTGTTGTTGTTGTTGTTGTTGTTGTTGTTGCAGTTGCCACTGCTGTTTTAACTGGCCAGGGCCAGGTTTGAACCTGCCACCCTCAGTATACGTGGCCAGCACCCTACCCACTAAGCCACAGGCACCGCCTCAGTTTTTAAACTTTTATAATGGAATATAATTTGATTGACTTGCTCTTTTTTCTTGGTATTTAAAAAAACTCATCCATGGGCAGCGCATGGTGGCTTATGCCTGTATTCCTAGCCCTCCAGGAGGCAGAGGCGGGTAGATTGCCTAAACCCACAGGTTTGAGACCAGCCTGAGTAAGAGCGAGACCCTGCCTCTAAAAATAGCCGAGTATTGTGGCAGGCACCTGTAGTCCCCGCTACTCAGGAGGCTGAGGCAGGAGAATCACTTGAGCCCAAGAGTTTGAGGTTGCTGTGAGCTATGGCGTTACAGCACTCTACCAAGGACAACAAAGTGAGACTATGTCTCCAAAAAAAAAAAAATCCATGTGGATAAATAAATCAGTATGTCATTCTTTTTTGCTGCTTTATTAAAATAAACCAAATTTGTTTATCCATTCTACTGTTAATAGACATTTGGATTACGTTGAGATTTTGTGCTATTATTACTACTATGAACATTCCTAAATATGGTTCCTGATTTTCTCTAGAACAGTGGTTCTCAAACTTCAGCATTAGTAAATACGTGAATTTCACCTTTCAGGGCTTGTTTGTTACAATACAGACTGCTAAGCCCCATCCTCAGTTTCTGATTGAGGTATAGTGGGACCTACGAATTTATATTTCTAACTAGTTCCAAGATGCTGATGGTCTCAAGATACCACTCTGAAAGCCACTGCTTTAGGATAGCAGTTTTCAAACTATGTGGTCTGAAGAGTTCACTCTTAAAAATTAGAGAACCCCAAGATTTTTTGTTAATGAGGGTTATAGATATAATTGCCATATTAGAAATTTAAACTGATATATCTTTAAAGTACATGAATATGTAAGTATATTTTATATGACTTCTGAACAATTCCACCATATCTTAGAAGACAATGATAACAAGTAAGACAAATAATGACGGTAGTTCCAACCTCAAGAACTCCATGAAAGGGTGGTGGCAATCCCCAGGAGTCCCTTAACCACATTTTGAGAACTAATGCTCTAGGGTAACTATCTAAAATCAAACTGATAAACTGAGGGTAAGTACATGTTCATTTGTCTAGGTAAAAACAAATTATTTTGCAAAGCAAGCTTATGCAAATAATAAAATCTCATCAGTGATGTACTTTCCTGTTTACTGCACGTCCCTACCAACATTTGTACTAGTGGACTTCTACGTTTTTATCTGATGGATAAAATGTAGTATCTCATTGCAGTTTTATTTTACTATTAATTTAGAAAGAAAGCATTTTCCACATGGACTTTCTACCAACAATTTCTTTTATTTATTTACTTTTTAAAAATACAGACAGGGTATTGCAATGTTGCCCAGACTGGTCTTGAACCCCTTGTGTCAAGCAATCTTCCCACAATAGGCTCTTAAGTAGTAGTCCTGGGACTACAGGATTGAACCACTGTGCCCAGCCTGCCAACAATTTCTATTATTAGGGTCTTCTTTATTACATCCTTTCTCCCTTTCCCTTTGTGTATATGTGCAAATGTTGTGAAAAGACGTTGTTAAACAGCTTTATTTCATTTGGCCTGAAACCCAGCTCTCATTCTATACAGATTATTGTTCCTGTGTATTTCAACCCTGAAGGTTTTTATACTGACATAGAAAATATACTTAAAATTCCTCACATGCTCAAGGTAGTTGTTCCCAACTTGGGGAAAATTTAAATGCATTTTATTGAGAAAACTGTTTTATGGCACTCTTAGACATCATAAAAACTGAGCTATTATCAAACTGTGCTCCATAAGAAAGCATCACAGCAACCACAACATGATTTTCCTTTTCATTTTTCATCTCCTATCTCCACCTTCACCCTGATTCTTTGCCTGCTGTATATACCAGGGAGTTCCAAATAAAGCTTCACTTCGGGGGGGAAGAAAAAATTATATAGCTAATTTAAAAAAAAAAACTTTTAACAATTACTGCTATAAATTATCCTGGAAAAATAACAAATAAAACGCACATTAAATTGGTTATAGACCAAGCATAGAAACATTTCATATCACAGAAAAAGCTGTATGTGTTTACTGTGTAAGTTTAGAAAAATTTCACCAGAAGAAGTTAGTGTCGATGAGATTTAATACTTTAACCTTTGTCTTATCACCTACAACCTAATGACTATAAAAGCAAGCAGTCTATTAGCTACAAAGGAGTTAATTCTGAATTACTCAAAGTGAGTTCAATGGCTCCGATAGCTATGCAGTCTCACCTATCACAGGGCTCACTGGGAGAGGTGGTGGTAGAGGTGGTGCTGGTGGAGCTCCAGAAGGAGGAGGGACAGAAATGTTTTCTAATAAAATAGTTTATAATTCAGGTCAGAGTACAAGAAAGGAAAACTAAACATTCTCAAACAGCAAGAAAGTACAGCGTATTGGAAAGAAAAAAAAAAGACACCCGCAGCATGTACAAATGAGTAAAAATTCTAATAGATAAAAAGGCCACTGAGTTCACACCTGCATTAACTATAAAATATGCTTATTCTTACAAGTAGTTTTTTCCCTTTTTAAAAAAAATATGCTTGGAAAACTAAGAATTTTTTCCTAACGTTTTTCAGGATCACACTTTCTTTAAAAGCATGCATTTTTAAAACTATAGAAAGTCTCATAAAAAATCAAAGGGCTAATTTAATTCTTTCCAAGGATTTCTTAAGTTTTTATATACTCTAAATAGTAAAACTTTTCCTATTCCATTTCACTAAAACACGTTTTGAGTATCATACATAAATGTAGTAAAGTCACAGAAAAAGCAAACACCAGAATTGAGAAACTAGCCTGAAGGCAATACCAAAACTCTCTGAAACGTAATTTCCCTTTATAGATACTGATTCTTTGGTTGGAGTATCATACAATATTGGTTTGCTTTTGAAATAATAAAGTCATTCCTGATTTGAGCTCAAGGCAAATACAATTGGCCCTCCATAACCCTGGATTCCACATCTCTAGATTCAACCAAGTGGGGATTGAATATATCGGGGGAAAAAATGGTAGTTACTTCTGTTCTGACTTGTATTTTCTTGTCATTAATACCTAAAAAACACAGTATTAAAGATGATTTACATTAGCATTTGCATAGTGCTGGGTAATATAAGTAATCTAGAGATGATTTAAAGTAACAGGATGTGCATAGGTCATAAACAAGCACTACTATTTTTAGTATCCTCAGTTTTTGGTATCCACTGGTGGCTCCTAGAACCAGTCCCTGTGGGTATGAAGGATGACTGTACTTCTAAAACAAAATGGCCAAAAAGTTATTTACCAAAGCTATTTAATATGTACTATATATAAAGAGAAACAGCTGGTAAAATCCTAAAGACTTTATAAAAACCAATCTAAAAATAATGCTAAATTTGTATTAGCCTTCAAGCAACAAGCAAAAATTTAATAATTTTATACAATATGACTAAACTATTTCAGCCTTCCGTGACAAAGCTCATAAATATTACCTTATTAAAAATTGATTAATAATGACATACACCCCTCAAAAACATAAACATATTCATGATCTATGTGTACCTGACTTAATAAAAGGAAAAAAAAAAAAATAACAACATACCTGGCCCAATGGTGGGTGGTGAAGGTGTAGGCACAGCAATGGGAATGCCAATACTACTGCTTCCGCTGTTTTCTCGACTTCCACTTCCTCCACTGCTTCCACTGCAAAGAAAAGAAAAAGCTAATAAAGCAATTCTAGAGATGCAAAGTAAAATTACAATGATCAACCTAAGGCCACTAAACAGTCCTCAGTATGCACAAGGGATTGGTTCTTGGACCCCTGGATCAAGTCTGGGGATGCTCGAGTCCTACGGTCAGCCCTGCAGAGCCCACACAACAACAGGCTGGTCCTCGGTATACTCAGGTTCCACATCCTGAAAACACTGTATTCTCAACTCACAATAGGATAAATCTATCCTATGAACGTGGAATCTGTGGGTATGGAAACCATGGATAAGAAGGGCTAACAACAAACTACATATATATATATGTAGGGGCACAAGAAAATTTTAAACTATTCATTATAGGGGCGGCGCCTGTGGCTCAAAAAAGTAGTGCACGCCAGAGGTGGCAAGTTCAAACCCAGCCCTAGCCAAACAAACAACAACAACAAAAAAAAAATGTAAACTATTCATTATAAATCTTTTTTTTTTTTTTTTTTTTG
>CAUYON010092497.1:0-10191 GCA_963573935.1 Arctocebus calabarensis
CCCCATCTCTACTAAAAATAGGAAAACTAGCCAGGCGTTGAGCGGGCGCCTGTAGTCCCAGCTACTTGGGAAGCTGAGGCAGGAGGATCACTTAAGCTCAAGAGTTTGATGTTGCTGTGAAATTACAATGATGCCACAGCAATCTACTGAGGGTGACATATTAAGTCTCAAAAAAAAAAAAAAAAAAATAGCCGGGTGTTGTGGTGGGCGCCTGTAGTCCCAGCGACTTGGGAGGCTGAGGCAGGAGAATCGCCTAAGCCCAGGAATTGGAGGTTGCTGTGAGCTGTGTGATGCCACAGCACTCTCTTGAGGGTGATAAAGTAAGATTCTGTGTCTACAAAAAAAAAAAGAAAAAAGAAAAAAAAGAAAGACTCAGTTTCCCAGTCATTCTTTTCTTGGGATTCCTACTGTCCAATGAGTGTGTAGGGAGGGCAGTACTGCTGATACCTACCACAACACACTTGCATCAAATAGAGCTTTACTTTGGTGTAATTTTGGAAAAAAGAAAAACCTCTCTTGGCTCAATGGGCTAAGGTGCCAGCCATGTACACCTGAGCTGGCGGGTTCAAATCCAGCCCGGCCCGCCAAACAATGACGGCTGCAACAAGAAAAAAAAAATGGCCGGGGCTTGGCGCCTGTGGCTCAACGGGCTAAGGCGCCAGCCACGTGCACCTGAGCTGGCGGGTTCGAATCCAGCCTGGGCCCGCCAAACAACAATGACAGCTGCAACCAAAAAATGGCTGGGCATTGTGGCGGGTGCCTGTAGTCCCAGCTACTTGGGAGGCGGAGGCAGGAGACTCGCTTGAGCCCAGGAATTGGAGGTTGCTGTGAGCTGTGATGCCACAGCACTCTACCCAGGGTGACAGCTTGAGGTTCTGTCTCAAAAAAAAAAAAAAAAAAAAAAAAAATTATAATCATATGTTTTTTAACTTATGTGCTGAATTATATTTATAGATTTACGTATATTGAACCAGCCTTGAAACCCTGGGATAAAACCCACTTGGTCATGGTGTAAAATTTGATGTGCTGCTGGATTCTGTTTGTTAGAATCTTGTTGAATATTTTTGCATCAATATTCATTAGAGATAATGGTCTATAATTTTCTTGTTGGGTCTTTTCCTGGTTTGGGGATCAAGGTGATGTTTGCTTCATAGAAAGTGTTGGGTAGTATTCCTTCTTTTTCTATATTTTGGAAAAGGTTGTGTAATATAGGTACTAGTTCCTCTTGAAAGGTTTGGTAGAATTCTGACGTAAAGCAATCTGGTCCCAGGCTTTTCTTTTTAGGGAGATTTTGTATAGTTGATGCTATTTCAGAACTGTTCTGAAACAGAACATAGGCCTGTTCAACATTTCCACTTGATTCTGGCTAAGTCTTGGAAGGTGGTGTGCTTCCAAGTATTGGTCGATTTCCTTCAAATTTTCATATTTCTGAGAATAAAGTTTCTTATAATATTCATTATGGATGTTTTGAATTTCTGAGGAGTCTGTTGTTATTTCATTTTTACCATTTCTGATTGATGAAATTAGAGATTTTACTCTTTTTTTTCTGGTTAGGTTAGCCAAAGGTTTATCTTTTATTGACCTTATTTTTATTTTTTTTGAGACAGAGCCTCATTCTGTCACCTTAGATAGAGTGCCATGGCATCATGATAGCTCACAGGAACCTGAAACTCTTGGGCTCATGCAATCCTTTTACCTCAGCTCCCCCAGCAGTTGGGACTATAGGAACCATGATGCCCAGCTAGTTTTTCTAAAGTTAGTAAGGATCCTTTTTGGTAAGGATGAGGTCTCACTCTTACGCAGGCTGGTCTGAAACTCCTGACCCAAGCAATCCATCCACCCTGGACTTCCAGGGTGCTAGCATTAGAGGGGTGAGCCACCATGCCCACTTTTCATTATGTCGCCCTCGGTAGAGTGCTGTAGTGTCACAGCTCACAGCAACCTCTAACTCTTGGGCTTAAGCAATTCTCTTGCCTCTGTTTATTTTATTTTATTTTATTTTTTAGAGACAGATTCTCACTTTGTCACCCTTGCTAGAGTGCCATGAAGTTATAGCATCATAGTTCACAGCAACCTCAAAATCCTTGGCTCAAGTGATTCTCTTATCTCAGCCTCCTGAGTAGCTGGGACTATAGGCACCCACCAGAACATCTGGCTATTTTAGAGATGAGGTTTCACTCTGGCTCAGACTGGTCTTGAACCTGTG
The DNA here is from genome assembly GCA_963573935.1 of Arctocebus calabarensis. Lineage (NCBI taxonomy): Eukaryota > Metazoa > Chordata > Mammalia > Primates > Lorisidae > Arctocebus > Arctocebus calabarensis. The sequence continues at coordinate 2,207 of CAUYON010092497.1, forward strand.
AGCTCAGGCAATCCACCCGCTTTGGTTTCCCAGAGTGCTAGGATTACAGGTATGAGCCACTGCGTTTGGCACCTTTATTTTTAATTTCTTTTATTTTTTTGAGACACAGTCTCACTTTCATGCTCCCCCCCCCCAACCCGGCCCGAGTACAGTGGCCGTCATAGCTCATACCAACCTCAGACTCTTAGTCTCAAGTGATTCTCTTGCCTCAGGCTCCCAAGTAGCTGGGACTATAGGCACCCACCACAACACCTGGCTAGTTTTAGAGACAAGGTATAGCTGTAGCTCAGGTTGGTCTCAAATTCATGAGCTCAAGCAATCCAGCTGCGTCAGCCTCCCAGAGTGCTGGATTACAGGAGTGAGCCACCCTACATAGCCCTCTTCTGCTTTATTTACCAGAATTATTCTGTAAGAAAGAGTTGCCCCTTCACCCCAATTTATTAATTCATTCAGTTACTTACACAAATATGGTCTCATGGGTATTAATTTTATTCTTTGGGTTTTAATCCAATACTATTATTATTTACTTTCCTACTTAATGTTATGTAATCTTAATAATTAAAAAAAAATAAATCCTGATAAAATGAATGAGTGAATAAACTGCATTTTGCATACTACCACCACAGTACAGAAAAGAAAAACCACCAAAGATACAATAAATGTACTCATCACCATAGTGATCCAAATAGAAGGCTGCTATCTACCTGACATGAGCTTCTTTAGCAGTTTCTGGCTTTTGTTTGAGTCACGCTGTAAAATATCTTGTTCTTCATGAGTACATACCTATAAAGTAACGAGAGTAAAACACGTGATCCAATAGTTAAATTATATTGTTTGCTTGATATACCTAAAGTAATGTCAAATTAAACATCAGAAATGACAGTAAAATAATAAGACTTGGTGTGTTTTCCTCCAGACAAATACACACATCTCAATATGTTTTGTCCTCAGGGTGGTGCCTGTGGTTCAAAGGAGTAGGGCGCCAGGCACATATACCAGAGGTGGTGTGTTCAAACCCAGCCCTGGCCAAAAACTGCCAAAAAAAAAAAAAGAATGTTTTGTCCTCAATCTCCTCCCATTTCTCTCTCTCTCTTGCTCTCTCTTTTTTATTTTGTAGAGTGCCGTGGCGTCACACTGCTCAACCTCCAATGCCTCAGTGTAGGCGATTCTCTTGACTCAGCCTTCTGAGTAGCTGGGACTACAGGCTCCCGACACAATGCCCGGCTATTTTTCTGTCTTGCAGTTCGTTTGAGGCTGGGTTTGAACCCGCCACCTTCAGTATATGGGACCAGCGCCATACTTGATGAGCCACAGGCGCCACCCTCTTCCCATTTCTCTTTTTATGAACCATTAAAAACATCTGATAGCTGGCCAGGTGCTCATAGCTCAGTGTTTAGGGCACCAGCCACATACACCAGGGCTGTCAGGTTCGAACCCGCCCAGGCAAAAAAAAAGAACATCTCATTGTAAGTATTCCCAAACGACTTACTGGTTGAAAAAAAAACAAAAAACAATAAAACAACTAACCTACTTTCAAAGGATAAATATTTGCTGCTGCAGAAAATACTTAAAAAACAAATGAGATTTTTAAAAAAAAAGCTGAACCTGGCCCAGCTCAGTGGCTCACACTTGTAATCTTAGCACTCTGGGAGGCCAAGTTTGTAGGATCCCTTGAGCTCAGGAGTTCAAGACGAGCCAGAGTAATAACAAGACCCCTTCTCTACTACAAATAGAAAAATTAGGGCGGCGCCTATGCCTCAGCGTGTAGGGAGCCGGTCCCATATGCCAAAGGTGGCGGATTCAAACCCAGCCTCAGCTGAACTGCAAATCAAAAAAATAGTCGGGCGTTGTGGCGGGCGCCTGTAGTCCCAGCTACTCGGGAGGCTGAGGCAAGAGAATCGCCTAAGCCCAGGAGTTGGAAGGTTGCTGTGAGCTATGTGACGCCACGGCACTCTATCGAGGGTGATAAAGTGAGACTCTGTCTCTACAAAAAAAAAAATAAATAAAAAATAAAAAGAGAAAAATTAGCTGGGTCTTGGGGCAGGCTCTTATAGTTTCAGCTGTAGGGGAGGCTGAGGCAGAACTGCTTGAACCCAGGATTTGAGGTTATTGTGAGTTAGGCTGACATCATGGCACTCTAGCCTATGCAACAGACTAAGACTCTGTCCCAGAAAAAAATGAAAAAACAACAATGAAGAAAAAAGCTGGATGCTATTGCTTATGCCAGCCACTTACTCAGGAGGCTGAGGGCTGAAGTGGGAGGACTACCTGAGATTAGGAGTTTGAGATCAGCCTTGGTAATATAGCAAGATCCCTACCTCAAAAAAAAAAAAAAAAAAAAAGACTTAGGGGGGAAAAAAACGCTTCCACTTATAAAGTCTAAATCTGGTGTGATAAATAAATATATAAGCACGTCTTACTTTATTACAGAAAACCAGAAAAAGAGGCAAATTATGTCATCAGAGAGACTAGTCTGCCTTTTATACTCTACATTGTATATATTTTGTTCCTTTGCCTTCAAATCTACTCTATTTATCTATTCATAAAATAGTGAATACACTAAGCAAAGAAAAGCTCTATTATAAAGTCACTGCAACTGTAAGAAGAGAAGCTGAGGAGGAGATATGCTGAGCTTATAAAACTGTAAAAGTTCAAGGTCAATCTGCTTTATATTACTATTTCTTGAACTGAAAGGACCCAAAGGACCTAAGAGAAAACATTACATAGTATATCCTAACAGTTACCTCAATTACACACAGTTTCTGCAGTAGTTACAGAGTATTTCTAAAGAGAAAATCACATACAGAGAGTTACTGCTATTATATGAATATTTTTATTGGTTGACACTACATTTTTCAAGTTTTCCTTTGTTTATCAGCTTATTCTCTCGATATATGGGAAAATGAAGGGTCCCTAAAGAGGAGAAAATAAAGTGGATGCCTTTATCAACACCAAATGTCATTGCTTCTGCCAGCCAGCTCAAGTGGTAGAATAAGCTTTCTAGACAGCTCATTAGGGTTTTTGTGAGGGAGTCATTACTGCTACATTCTTGAGATCATTTTTTCAAACAAAGCAGAGAAATAACAAGGTGGTGTCCTGGAAACAGAAGCTATAATGACTGAGGATTATGTCACAGTGGCCTTGTTTTCCTGGGGATATGAGCCACATCTAAGGGTTTTTTTTTTTCTTTTCAGACAGTCTCGCTTTATCACCTGGGCTAGAGTACAGTGGTATCATCACATATCTAAGACTTTGAAAAAATGTTTTGACACTTGATACCCTAAGTTTTCTTGAATTAAAGTTAATCTGATACAAAACTTAGATCTCTCAATAATGTATCTTCTCAAAACTCTTCTGACTAATAGGTCAATACTAGAATATAATGTCGGGTTTCTGACTAATCAAATTTCTGCTACTGGGGTTCACTGGACAACTTAAGGAAAAATTTTACTAAGAAAAAGTAAAATTACTAGGAATCTTAACAGCTCTGTGTTTTAACACAAAACACAGTAAAATAAAATAGAAAAGAAACAATTTACCAGGGTGCCACAGAATAAGCAGGGGCCGGAACCTTCTTGTTCACAAACAATACGCCCACAGATCAGACAGTTATTGATGAGCTTGTGCTTCTGGCCCAGACAGTCACAAGGGTGACGACCAGGGAGCAGGACTGCAAGCCTGTCCTGTCCCTCTCTTGTATATAAATTGACAAACTTCGTCTTCTTCTTTACAGAGTTGCTGTTCTCTTGTGCCTAATTATACAAAGACATCAGAGTAACACCAAGTAATTAACATAATGACACAAGCCAAGGGGGAAACCCTCAGCTCTATTCAATAACAAGTTACATATTATTCAAGAACCATGTAAGAAGGGAGAGGGAGAATACAAATTAGTCATAATGAAGGATTTGAAGAAAAGTTATGCTCTACAAAAACTAGCTATTAATAACCTTCTTTGCCCTTTTTACTGGTAGCTCTCAGCTCATTTATTAGGGCTGATGAAAGGTAAATGCAGCAGTCAAAGCTGTTTATATAAACTGAAGATCAGAAAGAAACAAGAATGCCTCTAAAAGCAAAAAATATTCATAAATTTGAAAGCATTAAGAAAAATCAATGAAAAATTAACACAATGGGCTCAGCACCTGTAGCTTAGCAGCTAGGGCACCAGTCACATACACTGGAGCTGGTGGGTTCGAATCCAGCCTGGGACTGCCAAACAACAACGACAACTACAACCAAAAATTAGGTGGATGTTGTGGTGGACACCTGTAGTCCCAGCTACTTGGGAGGCTAAGCCAAGAGAATCACTTAAGTCCAAGAGTTTGAGGTTGCTGTAAGCTGTGACACCAGAGCACTCTACTCAGGGTGAAAGCTTGAGACTGTGTCTAAAAAAAAAAAAAAAAAAAATTTGGCTCGGCACCTGTGGCTCAACGGACTAAGGCGCCAGCCACGTACACCTGAGCTGGCAGGTTCGAATATAGTCTGGATCCGCCAAACAACAATGATGGCTGCAACCAAAAAATGGCCAGGGGTTGTGGCGGGTGCCTGTAGTCCTAGCTACTTGGGAGGCGGAGGCAAGAGACTCGCTTGAGCCCAGGAATTGGAGGTTGCTTTGAGCTGTGATGCTACAGCACTCTATCCAGTGTGATAGCTTGAGGCTCTGTCTCAAAAAAAAAGACTTAATCAGGCTGCCCCCATAAGAAAGCAGTTTGTCATCATTATCACATTCTCTCCCTAAAATTCATGCATTTGTTGAAAAATTATCATTTGAAGCCACTTCGTACACTTTGTTCTCTGAAATGTATTAGTCACTGCCTCTCCTCTGTATAGTCAGAAAAATGTTCATTCTTTTTTTTTTTTAAAATAAGAGTGTCAAGCTGTCACCCTGGGTAGAATGCTATGGCATCATAGGTCATAGCAACCTCCACCTTTTGGGCTCAAGCCATCCTCTTGTCTCAGTTTTTCTATTTTTAGTAGAGACATGGGTCTCGCTTTTGGTCAGGCTGGTCTCAAACTTTTGAGCTCAAGCAATCCACCCACCTCGGCCTCTCAGAGTGTTAGGATTATAGGTGTGAGCCACTGAGCCAGAAAAAGGTTCATTCCTAAGTACTCACCTTGGCCAAATCAAAAGGTGTTTTGACCTCTACAGTTGTATCAGGTTCAGCAAATGCAGAAACATCTTGTCTGTTTCTCCCTTTCCGCCTACCACGCTTTAGCTGGTCTCCTGATCTCTGTCCATCTAAAATTTCTTTAAAAAAAAAAAAATAATAATTAACAGATTACACCAGGATGATGAACTCCTGTAGCAAATAAATAGAAGGTGATGCTTAATATTTACAGTTAAGATAGGAAGTAAGGCAGACTTTTAATTATTGCTTCCTCTCAAACCATAATTTAATTAATTAATTAATTTTTTGGGGGGGGGGGAGACACAGTCTCACTCTGTTGCCCCACACAAGAATGCCATGGCATAGTAGCTCATGCCAACCTCTAACTCCTGGGCTAAAATGATCCTCTTGCCTCAGCCTCCCAGGTAGCAGGAGCCTGCCACAATGCCCAGCTAGTTTTTCTACTGTCAGTACATACAGGATCTCACTCTTGCTCAGTCTGGTCTCCAACTCCTCAGCTCAAGCAATCTACCCGCCTTGACCTCCTAGAGTGCTAGGATTACAGGTGTGAGCCATTTGCGCCCACCCACAGTTAAATTTGAACCATAATTTTCAAGATTGTAGTCAATGATAAAGAACTTAACACCTGGCTGGGATTAAGAAGTTATATTAAAATCTGAAATTTTAGGCTCGGCGCCTGTGGCTCAACGGGTTAAGGCGCCAGCCACATACACCCTGAGCTGGCGGGTTCGAATCCAGCCTGGGCCCGCCAAACAACAATGATGGCTGCAACCAAAAAAACAATGGCCAGGCGTTGTGGCAGGCGCCTGTAGTCCCAACTACTTGGGAGGCAGAGGAGACTCGCTTGAGCCCAGGAATTGAAGGTTGCTGTGAGCTATGATGTCACAGCACTCTATCCAGGCTGACAGCTTGAGGCTCTGTCTCAAAAAAAAAACAAAAATCTAATATTTTAGTTTTGGCTTGGCGCCTGTAACTAAGCGGCTAGGGCTGGTCACATACCCTGTGGCCAGCGGGTTTGAACCCAGCCTGGGCCTGCCAGACAACAATGACAACAACAACAACAACAACAACAACAACAACAACAAAATAGCTGGACATTGTGGCAGGTGCCTGTAGTCCCAGCTACTTGGGAGACTGAGGCAAGAGAATCTCTTAAACCCAAGAGGTTGCTGTGAGCTTTGACATCATTGCACTCTACCAAGGGAGACAAAGTGAGACTCGTTTTAAAAAATAAATAAATAGAATGAAATGTGATTTAATTTTATTTTATTTTTGAGACAGAGTCTCACTATGTCTATATAAATAGACTTTTTTTTTTTTTTTTTGCAGTTTTTGGCTTGGGTTGGGTTTGAACCCGCCACCTCCGGCATATAAGGCCGGCACCCTACTCCTTTGAGCTACAGGTACCGCCCTATATAAATAAATAAATGAAATCTGATATTTTATTTTTTTTGAGACAGTCTCACTATGTCTATATAAATAAAATAAATTCTGCTATTTTATTTATTTATTTTGAGACAGAGTCTCACTTTGTCACCCTCAGTAGAGGAGTTCCGTAGCATCACAGCTCACAGCAACCTCCAACTCTTGGGCTTAAGCAATTCTCTTGCCTCAGCTTCACAAGTATCTGGGACCCGTCACAATGCCCAGATATTTTTTGTTGTTGTTGTAGTTATCATTGTTGTTTAGCAAACCTGCGCTGGGTTCAAACTTGCCAGCCCTGGTATATGTGGCTGGTGCCCTAGCCACTGAGCTATAGGCACTGAGCCAAAATCTGGTATTTTAGATTGTAGAGTAATAATGACTTATTTAGTTTGGTGTTCATCTTCTGTACTATTTATTTACTTCTAAATGCTATTCCTACTATAATCCATCAATATTTTGTTTTATTATCTTTTTTTTTTGGAAACAGTCTCACTGTATCGTCCCCAGTAGAATGCCGTGGAGTCATAATTTACAGTAACCTCAAACTCTTGGACTTAAGCGATTCTCTTGTCTTAGACTCCCAAGTAGCTGGAACTAGAGGCACTTACCACAACACCTGGCTTTTTTAAATTTTAGAGAGGAGATCTTGCTCTGGCTCAGGCTGGTCTTAAATTCCTGAGCTCAGGGCAACCCCTCGCCCCCGCCTTGGTCTCCTAGAAAGCTGGGATTACAGGCACGAGCCAATGCCTAGCCCGGTGAAAATATTTTATTTTCATCCACGTGTGCACATAACTGAAAAATATTTCTCTTTTTTTTTAATTTTTGAGACAGAGCCTCAAGCTGTCACCCCAGGTAGAGTGCGGTGACATCACAGCTCACAGCAACCTCCAACTCAGGCTCAAGTGATTCTCCTGCCTCTGCCACCCAAACGTCTGGGACGATAGACACCCACCAGAACACCTGGCTATTTTTTTGGTTACAGCCTTTGTTGTTTGGTGGGCCCAGGCTGGATTCAAACCCACCAGCTCAGGTGTATGTGGCTGACGCCTTAGCCGCTTGAGCCGCAGGCAACGAGCCTAAAAAATGTTTCTTTAGGCTCAACACCTGTGGCTCAACAGGCTAAGGCGCCAGCCATGTACATCCTGAGCTGGCAGGTTTGAATCCAGCCCAGGACCGTCAAACAACAATGACGGCTGCAACCAAAAACAACGGCTGGGCGTTGTGGCGGGCGCTTGTGGTCCCAGCTACTTGGGAGGTGGAGGCAAGAGACTCGCTTGAGCCCAGGAATTAGAGGTTGCTGTGAACTGTGATGCCACGGTACTCTACCCAGGGCGACAGCTTGAGGCTCTGTCTCAAAAAAAAAAAAAAATGTTTCTTTAATCCATATGTAAATTTTTAAAATTATTCTAAAGCCATATTTATGTCTATACA
>CAUYON010092498.1:0-20620 GCA_963573935.1 Arctocebus calabarensis
GATAGAGTGCTATGGCATCACAGCTCACAGCAACCTCCAATTCCTGGGCTCAAGCGAGTCTCTTGCCTCTGCCTCCCAAGTCACTGGGACCACAGGCGCCCGCCACAATGCCCGGCCATTTTTTGGTTGCAGCCGTCATTGTTGTTTGGCGGGCCTGGGGGCTGGATTCGAACCCACCAGCTCAGGTGTATATATGTGGCTGGCGCCTTAACCCGTTGAGCCACAGGCGCCGAGCCTCATTAGATTTAAAATGAAAAATCACTCCTCTCTTTGGATCTCCCTAAATCAAGTAGTCCTTACTTCTATTTTTTCAGGTATGGTCCATTCAGAAAGGTTTTGGTTGGGTCCTAATTTTAAGGTCATTGAGGTGGCTGCTACTGATTTCAGGTGTCACATCTTTATATATTCTCTAACTCTCTATTTTAAAGGCCACAAAAGAAATACTTTAAAGAAGTTGATACAGGCTATTTTGCCAAACATTTAATGTCAATATAACTATCTTTACAAGCAATTGCCAAAGATGGCCAGTTAAAATGATCTACAGCTGGGTTGGTGTTCACTGCCAACTCTACTCAATAGTATAAGTTTTGCCAAGAGAAGCTGAAGAATTATCTCTTCCAAAAAGAGCTCAGAGTCTCTTCTATTCCCTTTGGTTCCATGCCATTCTCTGGTCTCTCTGTGGCCCAGACTGTACAAGGCTGACTGTGCCCTTGAATTTGAACAAGTGCAACATTGCAAAGCATGTGTAACTGTGTAAACAGGAAGGAAACCACCATTCACCTCCTCACCTCCAATTATTCACTAACCGCTAGAGATTTTATCTACTAAATTGTTTCCAAGTACAGCCTCTCCTTTCCTCCTCTATCACAATTGCTCAAGCGTAATTCTATCTTGCCATTTTTACAACTTTCTAACTGATCACCTTGCCCTATCTCAGCCTCCCACCAAATCATGCCCAAACTTGTTTCTGGACAAATCTGCGTGGTCAATATCTCTTTCCTACCTAAAACGTTTCGGTGTCATCAGGGCTCTTTCACAGATGCCATAAACTCAAGTCCTATCCCTAAACATAGCTGGCATGCATTACACAGCAGGGAACAGGGGAACCCAGGTGAGCTGGAGGGCTCATGCCCTGCTGTTAGGTTTTATTCAAATGCTTTGTCAGCTGTAAAGACACCATTAACAGACTGAAAGCAGTCCATGAGCAATGAATTTGCCACCCCAAGGACTCCTCTCTGGCCTGACTGCTACTGCTGATTCTCACCTCCAACTACAACCTGACTCTCACTTTGGGACCCAGCAGTCCCCATCATCAGTTTGATTTCTCCAGTATTTCATGACTCCTGCCCCCTGCTGATTGTTTTGTTTTGTTTTTATTTTTTCATTTTTGCCTACCCTTGCTTATTTTTTCTTTAAAACTCAGAACACTTTCCAGGGCCATCCCCTCCACACCTAGGTGGGCCAACACTGATCATTAGACAACATTGTGACATTAGAGAACTCAGGCCTCCATCGTTACACTGACTACGTTATTTTAAGTGACTCACTCCTCTAATTCCAGAGCTTTGGGAGGATCAGGCAGGAGGATGACTTGAGCCCCGTAATTTGACACCAGCCTGAGCAACAGCAAGACCTTATCTCTACAGAAGAAATTCTAAGAAATTGGCCAGGCATAGTGGCACATCCCTAGAGTCCCAGCTACTCGAGAGGCTGAGGCAGAGGGACCCCTTGAGCTCAGGATTTGGAGGCTGCAGTGAGCTATGACTGTGTCACTGCACTGCAGCCTGAATGACAGAGAAAAACCCTGTGTCTAAACATATAAAAAATAAATAAAATATATCATTACCATGATTTCTGAAGAAATATTAAAATCCTTGAGAGCTGGGAAGCATGGCGTTTGTACATGATTCTCCATGCTTATGTCCATAACAACCATGTGTCAAATATTTACTGGATCAAACACTAACCCAAGAGTCCAAAAGAACTCTGTCTGGATAAAGGATCCATTTGTTGGCTAGGAATTTGCTAGTTCTCAGGCAAACATTCTGTGCCCTCATTATTCTTTCTAGATGGATATGCCAAACTTTCCCCAAAAGGTGTTTATGAGACGTGCAGGAATAAATAGCACAGTACCTGCCTTTATCTGGAATTCAAAAAGCATAATGTTTTAATGGGGCACAAAGTCCAGCCCTTAAAGCATTAGGTTATCTTTGACTATATGGATACTATAAATATTTAGCTTATTTTCTAGTGCTTCCACAATAAAGTGCTCTGCAGACCACACCCTGAGCGGTCATGTTCAGAATACAGTCTGCCTTTGGGGACTATTGACTGAGAGGGGTCACCAGGGAGCCTGCTGCATGTTGAAAGTGCTCAATCCGGTTGGTGTTTGCATGGGTGTACACACCTGCCAACATCCATCCAGGGTGGGGGAGAGTTATGCCTCCCAAGAAGATATGACACAGTCCTCATTTCTGGAACCTATGAATATGACCCTATTTGGAAATAGGGTCTTGGCACTATAATCAAGTTATGATGAGGTCATTAGGGCACTGCCTTACTCCAATCTATCTGGTATCCTAACAAAAAGAGGAAAATTTAGACAATGACCCATGAACAGAAGAATGCCCTGTGAAAACACTGGAGAACAATGCCACGTGTTAAAAGGTAGAGATTAGAGGAAAGCCAAAAATTGGCGGGTCTCCATCAGAACTTGGGAAGAGGTTGGATTTCAGACGGTGTGAGGCTCTCTGCTCCTTGATTTTGGACTTCTAGCCTCCACGACTATGACAGAATAAATTTCTGCTGTTTTAAGCCACCCAGTTTGTGGTGCTTTGTTATAACAGCCCTAGTAAAGGAATATCAATTTTTGGTACTGAGAGGTGGGGTATAAAAAATAACTAAAATGTGAAAATGGCTTTAGAACTGGATAATGGGTGCTCAGTGCCTGTAGCTCAGCAGCTAGGGCTCCAGTCACATACACTGGAGCTGGAGGGCTCGAACCCAGCCCAAGCCTGCCAAACAACAATGACAACTACAACCAAAAAATAGCCAGGCATTGTGGCGGGCACCTGTAGTCCCAGCTACTTGGGAAGCTGAGGCAAGAAAATCGTCTAAGCCCAAGAGTTTGAGGTTGCTGTGAGCTGTGATGCCATAGCACTTTACCAAGGGCAACATAGTGAGACTCTGTCTCCAAAAAAAAATTGGGTAGTGGGTAGAGGCAAGAAGAATTTGTAGAAAATGGATAGTAAATGCCTAAACTGCCTTAAAGAGATTGATGGTACACACATGGTATTCTTTCATTTGTTTTTTTGAGACAGTCTCTCTTTGTCATCCTCAGTAGGGCGTCATAGCTCACAGCAACCTCCAACTCTTGGGTTCAAGTGATTCTCTTGCCTCAGCCTCCTGAGTAGCTGAGATTATCGGCGCACCCCCCCCCCCCCCGCCCAATGCCTGGCTAGTTTTAGAGATGGAATTTCACTCTAGCTCAGGTTGGTCTCAAACCCATGATGAGCTCAGTTCCACCTACCTCGGCCTCCCAGATTGCTGGGGTTACAGGTATGAGCCCCTGCACCTAGCCAGAGACATGGATGTAAAAGGTGATTATTGGGAGGGTCCAGAAAGACAGAGAGCTAGAGGGAGAGCTTTTATAATCTTAGAGAATACATGTATCATTGGGGACAGACTATTGTTAGAAATGTGGATGTTAAAGGCCTCAGAAGTCTTCCTTGCTCACAGTTGTATTTTTTTAAGGCCTCAGATGAAAATAAGCAGTGTGTTATCAGACAGTAGAAGAAAGGGAAAACCTGGTTATAAAGTGACAGAGAATTTGGCTGAATTATATTCTAGTGTTTTGTGGAAAATATACTTGTAGACAATGAACTTGGATATGAGGCTGAGGTGACAGAAAGTAAAAAATCTGGTTTCTCTGTGCTGCTTAGTGTAAAATGCAAGAGGAAAGAGATAAACCAAGGCCAGGTGTGGTGGCTCACATCTGTAATCCCAGCACTTGGGGAGGCGGAGGCAGGTTGATTGCTTGAGCTGAGGAGATTAAGACCAACCTGATCAAGAGCTAAACCCTATCTCTACTAAAAATAGAAAAATTAGCCAAGCATCATGATAGGCACCTGTAGTCCCAGCCTCTTAGAAGGCTGATGCAGGAAGATCACTTGAGCCCAAGAGTATGAGTTTCCTGCGAGCTATGACACCAGGGCACTCTCCGAGAGTGACAAAGTGAGACTCTGCCTCAAAAAAAAGAGAGAGAGAGATAAATCAATACACAAAGGAATCAGCACTTGATGATTTGGAACATTCTCAACCTGACCAGATGGCCTTCTCTGGCACAGCACTAAGGATATAGCAGGATGACCATTTGCCAAAGAGATTAGGTGTGTGATTTATGAATCCTATCAACTATCTCAGCAGAAGCCTGAAAAGGAGATGCAGTTATCTAGGGAAGATCTGTGGAGGACCCTCTCACGTCATGGCTTGGACCCCTGGATTCTACCAGTGGAAACACTGCCAGCCCAGACTGAAAAGAACAAAGGGAGGATGAAATGAAGTAAGAATGAGTCCAAGGCCGGAGCCACAATGCAGGCTCCATGGGACCCTGGTGGGCCAAGAGCATGAGGCCACTATCCCAGTGGGCCGAGAGGACGGAGCATCAGAATATGTTTGGGTTGTTTTCCTTTTTTTTTTTATATCATAGTTGTGTACATAAATGTAATCATGGGGTACAATGTGTAGGTTTTATATGCAATCTGAAATGTTTTCATAGACTGGTTGACATAGCATTCATGGCACTTTCTTAGTTATTGTGTACAGACATTTATATTCTACATTTAGTAAGTTTCACCTGTACCCTTCTACGATGCACCGTAAATGTGGACACATCAATTACTCATTACTCTCCCTCCACCCATCCTCTCCTCTCCTCTCCCCTCCCTCGTCCCTTTCCCCAATTCTTGTGTTGTAATTGGGTTATAGCTTTCATGTGAGAGTTATAAATTAGTTTAATAGTAGTAGAATATGTTTAATCAACTTGTACACTGCTGTTTTCTTCATGGCGCTATCCCGATAAATTTGGACTAATGTGTTACTTATTTCACTTCCACTCTTGCCAAGTTTAACAAGAAATTTTATGTTTATTCATTGCTCTAATCCAGGCTCTGACATTCTTGAGAGGGCACACAAAATGCACAACAACAATAATGAACACCACTCAGCCAGACGCCACCACACATCAACATGAACACAGCCCATGAGACACGGGTACACCAAGGTTATGAACCCCTTCTGAGCTGTGTGTGCAGTGCTGCCAATGAAACTCACAGTGGGGGAGTTCGCAAACTTAATTGTCAGACCTCGTATATCAGAAAAAAATTGAAATCATTCTACCTCCTGGATCTGGAAGAGATATTTTTACTCCCACGTGGAGTGCTGCATTATTCACAAGAGCCAAGATACAGAAACCCAAATGTCGGTCAGTAGACAAATAGATTTTTTTTTTTTTTTTGAGACAGAGCCTCAAGCTGTCACCCTGGATAGAGTGCTATGACATCACAGTTCGCAGCAACTTCCAATTCCTGGGCTCAAGGGAGTCTCCTGCCTCCGCCTCCCAAGTAGCTGAGACTGCAAGTGCCCGCCACAACACCTGGTCATTTTTTGGTTGCAGCCGTCATTGTTGTTTGGTGGGCCCGGGCTGGATTTAAACCCGCCAGCTCAGGTGTATGTGGCTGGCGCCTTAGCCTGCTGAGCCACAGGTGCCGAGCTGACTTTTTTTTTTTTAAATGTAGTGTTCAGCTTTAAAATAGAAAGAAATCTTACTATTTCCAACAACGTAAATGGATCTAGAAGAGATTATGCAAAGTAAAATAAGTGAATCTTGGAAGGACACCTATGGTATCCTTCCTCTTATGCGAGACCCCTGAAATAGTCAAAGGTATCCAAGTGGGCAACAGAATGGTAGGAAAGGGGATGGGGGGAGGAAGATACGGGGAGCTGTTTGATGGGTGTAAAGTTGCAGGTGTTCAAGAATAAGTAAGTTTCAGAGATCTGCTGTATAGGCAGTACCTATAATAAATGATAAACATTGTTCAGTTTAGGCTAAAGCTGATTCCTTATATGTAGTTGGGCCTAGAGGCCTCTCCGTACATACTGAGCTGTAATCTAACTGAATGTGTAAATAGACTGTAACCTCCTCTGTAACAGGTAACCAAGCCCCAGCCAATCAAAGTAGCCAAATTCAGGCCATCCCAGGCAGCCAGCTCTTCAAACAAACCAAGTTCATGTCAGTTAAACACCCAGCTGTCCCCACTCCAGCTGCTTCTGTACCTCACTTCTGTTTCCTGCATGTCACTTCCCTTTTTCTGTCCGTAAGTCGTCCCGACCACGTGGCAGCACTGGAGTCCCTCTATTCCGACTTAGGGGGCTGCTGGATTCTCCACTCATTCTTTGCTCAATGAAACTCTGTAAATTTAATTTGTCTAACATTTTTCTTTTAAACCAAGTTGTATACATTATGTGCAGTTTTTGTATACCAATTATACACCCATAAAACAGAAAAATAAAATAAATATTAAAAAGTAAAAGGCTTCAAGTGCATGGGTAAGTCTTATCCACTGCCCTGAAGGGTGATATAACTGCACTGTTTTCCCAAAGGAGCCCCAACTATAAAAATTTATCATGGCTTAAGGTCCCTTGAAGCAGACCCAGAGATAAGGAGCCAGTTCAGGTTATTTATTCACAGGTGATTTCGGGACATCCTGGAGGGAGGTGGAGATGTAAGACTGGGAAGAAAAGGAAAGCATAGCAGCCCAGGGCGGTGGGAATACATGTATCACTGATGACAGAATATTGCTATCCCCATGTCCATGTGGGCCATGCAGGTCAGGGTCCTCTCCCGTGGGATCATCCTTTATGTTCCTAAGAGGAACGTCCTCCAGAAGAACATTGCAGGAGTTTGCAGGAAGCCGTCTTTGTGTGCAGAAGTGGAGGCTGAGGGGCCCCCGGCAGAGGTCTGGCAGTGTCTGCTTCCGTATCTCTAGTTCTTTTTTTTTTTTTTAATTATGACAAAATTTATATGTTGTAAATTAAACATACCTTAAATATACAGTTTGATGAGTTTTGAGAAATGTAAAAACTATGCAACCCACATCCCCATCAAGATAGAGAACATTTCCATCACCCCCAGAATTTTCCTTATGTCCCTTTTTGGTCAATTCTTGCTTCCAAGTTATAAAACAGGCTTCTAAAACCACGAAGTAGAATGAATCTACATCAGAACTTGAAAACATGAGTAATCCACGTCCCACTGCAACTGGTCAGCCTTGGGTAATTGACAACCTCTTGGGCATTCAATTTTTACATGTATAACAACTGTCACACTAGTTCTAAGAACCTGCCATTGTGACTATGGCACTAAGATCCTCAAGTCTTTAAACCCAAGTGTCAACTAAAGAAGTCCAGAGAAGAAATAGTGGGTCTCTTTTCTTTTCAGAGGCAATATTTCCATTTTAATGGTTCCTTCTGAAGATAATTCCCCTGGCCTTTGTTGTGCAATCTGTGAGCTGTTTGGGTTTCTTTTGGACTTGGCACTCAGTTGAACGACCTTGGGAGAACTTGGGCAAGAGGGCGGAGGTCTTTGAGTGTTGTCTGGGGCCCCAGACTGGGCCACCGAGCCAGACAGACCTAACAGTGTTTGGTTGTGGGCTGTGTGGAGCCATTGTGGGAGAACTGCCCTGGCAAGCTCCTCCCTCAGTATCGCGTGTATCTCTGGTTCTACTTGTGCTGGTCAGCATCTCTGAAGTGAATGCTCCAGTATTCTTACCCGGAGGTGAGGGACCAGCTGCCAGCATTCTGGGATCTGAGTGACAGTAAGGGCCGAGGTCTCAATCTAATGTTACTTTTGCCTGGTTAACCCATTTTCAGAATGGAAACTCCTCCGCTCTGCCCTCGTTCCTGAATCACCACCGGTTCCCATTCTCTAGGGCAGTGGCTCTCAATAAAATTATTTTCGTATGCTTGGGGGTCACCACGACATGAGGAACTGCATTAAAGGGTCACGGCATTTGAGGAAGGTTGAGAACCCCTGCTCTAGAGCCAAACACACACAGGAGATATTAATTTTAAGAACATCTTTTATTAAATCCAACAGATCAAAGACAGTGTTTTAGCAAATAATCAATATTTTTTAAAATCTCAAGCTATTTTACATTCTTTTTTTTATTGTTATCAGTTCATAGAATCTGGTATGTGTGTCACACCTGCCGTCGGTGTGAAATACGCACGTCAATTCAGAATAGCCACACTTCAAGTGTTGAAAACCACATGTACCTAGTGGCTACCATATTGCGCGGGCAGCTCTAGAGGCCAAATTTCCAACCTTGTACAAAGGTGGGGGAGGGACAGGGCTTCTGCTACAAGGGATTGAGAAGTGAGTAGGAAGGCTAACTGCTCTTTGAAAAGACCTTTGATTGATTCTCCCGTTCTCTCCTTCACCCCATTTCAGAGGTCCCTGGCAACACCAATTCCTGAGCATGTCTGTGGTTATGTGGTGGGAATCAGATGGGTGACACACTTTCCCCCACTGCTAGCTTAGGTTTTCACTGTACTGAGTCAGCTAGGTCAGTTCATACTCACCCATCAGCTTTCCATCTTTGAATTTTTCTTTACTATTTCCTCCATTCCAATTCTCTTTGTCCTTATGGTTCTGTGGCTCTCAAAAAAACAAAAAAATCCATCTGCTGTCATTTTAGTGGGGGTTTTGGAAAGAACTAAGATAAACATTTATGTTTAAGCCACCACATTTAATCAATAGTAAGTTGTCTGCATCATTGGGATTTGAGATTTGGGGGACTACAGTTTTATTTTGTTTTGGTTTAAACATCTGAAAATGCTATGTATGCAATGACTATTTGCAGAAGGAATGAGACACTATTCAGGAGAGTAACTTCATCTTCAAATGTCATCTGATCCAAATGAAGTAAATGCCATACAGTGACCCCCTCTGGGTCACCCTTGGAGGAGCCTGTTCTTCCTCCCACTCATGATCCCAGCTTAACCCTCTTAGTTATTATCATTGAGCTAAAAAAAAAAAAAAAAAAAAAAGCCCACAGAAATGGCTAAGAATTTGCAGTTTCTTCCCAGCAAACCGAAGAAGGAAGGTGAGTCAACTGTTTCGCGTTGCTGAAACCTCATTGCCCAACTGTCTGCTAGCACTGACCACTTCCTTGTAATGTACAAGCTCTTTCTCCAGTCCGAGGATTGAGCTTAACTCTCCCTCCCCTCTACCTCTGCCTTGAGCTTCATTTCTTCTTGTGAAAGGCACTGAATTCCTGCATGTGCCTTTTTCTGGAATCTATTAAAAATGAGCCCTAGGCCCTTAAGAACACAGAGCAATGTTTGAGTGCAGTCATTATGTGTAACCTATATAGGCCTGGTGATTTTGAGGTCCTTTTTGGTTTGGTTTGTACTTTCTTATTCGTTATGATAGAATCCATCAATAAATGAAAAGCAAGTTAGGTATTAGGGTCTCTTATAAAAAATACCAAAGATGAGATTTTATTCGTAATATACAGAAAAACATCTTCAATTCATTCTGTTTGCTGAAATGGGAGTCTTGTAAATAAAGAAATTTTCAGATGTGGAGACTCCATTTAGTTTGCTGCTTCTTTTTTTAAATTTTAGGTTATTTTATTTTTTTTTAGAAAGTCAGTGGAGTTGCCACTGACCAAGGCTCTAAGTTTGAAGTCTTGCATACTTTTTATTTTATTTTATTTTTTGCAGTTTTGGCTGGGGCTGGGTTTGAACCCACCACCTGCAGTACATGGGGCCAGTGCCCTACTCCTTTGAACCATAAGCACTTCCCTAAATTTCAGATTATTATGGAACCAAATTGAACCAAAACATACATTTTGGTTACATAGTTTGCTTTTTTATATGGTTCAAGTCAGAGATACAGGTGTGTCCTTTACCCCGAAAGTGTCCAATATCCTGGTGCCATGTACCTGTTGGGTGGGAATTTGTCCGTCCCTTTCTCCCCTGACTTGAATTTCATTGCATTTTGCTTCCATAGGAGCACATAGGTGCTGACCAACTAGTTCCAGTTCAGTGTTAAGTACATGTGTTTGTTTTTCAATTCTTGCCATACTTCACTTAGAAGAATGGTTTCTAATTCCACCAGGTTGTTACAAAAGACACTACATCTCCATCTTTTTATGGCTGACTCATATTCCATGGCACACATAAACCACAATTTATTGATCCATTCATGTGTTCAAGGGCCCTGGGGTTGTTTCCACATCTTTGAGATTGTAAATTGTGCACTCGTGTCTTTTGAATAAAATGTCTTTTTTTCCCTTGGATAAATACCTAGAAGTGGGATTTCAAGATCAAATGGTAGGTCTACTTTTAGTTCTTTGAGGAATCTCCATACTCGTTTCCATAGTGGTTCTACTAGTTTGCAGTCCCACCAACAGAGTATGAGTGTTCCCTTCTCTCCACATCCACACCCACATTTGTTGCTTTGGGACTTCTTTTTTAGATAGAGCCTCAAGCTGTTGCCCTTGGTAGAGTGCTGTGGCATCATAGCTCACAGCAACCTCCAAATCCTGTGCTTAAGTGATTTTCTTGCCTCAGACTCCCAAGTAGCTGGGAATACAGGCGCTGGCCATAATGCCCAGCTATTTTTTTGGTTTAGTTGTCATTGTTGTTTGGCAGGCCTGGGCTAGATTTGAACCCGCCAGCTCTGGTGTATGTGGCTGGTGCCTTAGCCTCTTGAGGTACAAGCACTGACTTTGATGTGAGTCATTCTCACTGGGGTTAGGTGATATCTGAATGTGATTTTGACTTGCATTTTCCTGATGATTAAAGATGATGAGCATTTTTTTCATTTTTTTGTTGGCCATGAGTTTATCTTTGTAAGAAAAGTTTTTGTTCATGTCTCTTGCCCAGTTTTTAATCAGGTTGATTGATCTTTTCTTATTGATTTGCTTTAGTTCTTTATAGATTCTGATTATCAGTCCTTTGTCAAATTTATAACATGCAAATATCTTCTCCCATTCTGTAGGTTGTCTAATTACTTTGTTGATTGTGTCTTTGGCTGGGCAGAATGCTTTTGTTTTTATTTTGTTTGAAACAGTCTCACTTTCTTGCCCTCAGTAGAGTGCTGTAATGTCATAGCTCACAGCAACCTTAAACTCTTGGGCTCAAGAGATTCTCTTGCCTCAGCCTCCCAAGTAGCTGAGACTACAGGTGCCCACCACAATGCCTGGCTCTTTTTAGAGACAAGGTATTACTCTTGCTCAGGCTACTGTCAAACCTGTAAGCTCAGACAATCCTCCCGCCTCAGTCTCCCAGTGTGCTAGGATTACAAGTGTAAGCCATAACACCCAGTCTGTCCAGAACTTTTTAACTTGGTTAAGTCCTATTTATTTATTTTTGTTGTTGCTGCAATTGCCATTGGGGTCTTCTTCATAAATTCTTTCCTTAGGCAGATAAATTTAAGTGTCTTCCCACACTTTCTTCTAAGATTTTTATAGTTTCACGTCTTAGATTTAAATCTTTTATCCATCATGAGTTAATTTTTATGAGTGGTAACAGGTGTAGATCCTGTTTCAGTCTTACATGTTGGCTATCAAGTTCTTCCAGCACCATTTATTGAATGGGGATTTTTTTCCCCAGTGCATGCTTTCATCTCCTTTATCAAAGATCAGATGGTCATATGAGGATGGTTTCACCCAAGTCTATGTCTCTAATTTTATGTCAATGCCATGCTGTTTTGCTCATGATAGCTTTGCAATATAACCTGAGGTCTGATAAAGTGATACCTACAGATTTGTTCTTATTTCATAGGATTGCATTGGCTATTCAGGGTCTTTTATGATTCCATACAAAGTGTATGTAGAACTATGTTTGCAAGATCTGTAAAATATAAAGTTGGTATTTTAGTGGGGATTGCATTGAATCTAGACATCAATTTGAGTAGTATACACATTTTAGCAATGTTGAGTCTGCAAATCCATGAGCATGATATGTTCCTTAGACTGAAGAAGCTATTTACAACAAACCCACGGCCAATATCATATTGAACACAGTAAAATTGATAGCATTCTCACTTAGAAATGGAATCAGACAAGGATGTCCACTATTGCTACTACTATTAAACATAGTGCTGGAAGTCTTAGCCAGAGCAATCGGACATGAGAAAGACATCAAGGACATCTATATGGGGACAGAAGAGGTCAAACTACCACCATCTGCCAACAATATGATCTTATATCTAGAAAATCCCAAGGACTCAACCATGAGACTCCTGGAATTGATAAATAAATACAGCAACATCTCAGGATATAAAATCAATGTAGACAAATCAGTAGCTTTCATGTATACTAACAAAAGTCAAGCCGATAATCAAATCAAAGACACAATACCTGTCACAGTAGCATCAAAGAAAATGAATACTTGCAATATATTTAACAAAGGAGGTGAAGGATCTCTATAGAGAGAATGATGAATCATTGAAGATGTTGACAGATAGTTGACTTCTTTGGTTGAAGTAGGAGATAGTTAACTGGATACCACACATGTCTGGACAGTGGGCAGTAAAGAAAAGGGAAGTCCTGAAATCTGCTACAGTGGGGCCAGAACACAGAGGAATTTCCACAGAAGAGATAAAGAGAAGTAAATTTGGGGGTAGGGGTATCATTGATGGAGGAATCTTGCTCTCACAGAGTGTACAGTAAAAAGATCAGTTAAAGGCTCTGCACCCATGACACAGTGGTTATGGCACCAGCCACATACACCAAGGCTGGTGGGTTTGAACCCAGTCTGGGCCAGCTAAACAACAATGAAAACTGCAACAAAAATTAGCCAGGCATTGTGGCAGGCACTTGTAGTCCCAGCTACTGGGAGGCTGAGGCAAGAGTATCACTAAAGCCCAAGAATTTGAGGTTGCTGTGAGCTATGACGCCACTGCACTCTACCAAGGGTAACATAGTGAGACTCTGTCTCAAAAAAAAAAGAAAGAAAGAAAGAAAGGGTGGCACCTGTGGCTCATCGAGTAGGGCGCCGGCCCCATATACTGAAGGTGGTGGGTTCAAACCTGGCCTCGGCCGAATTGCAAAACGGAAAAATAGCCAGGGGTTGTGGCGGGTGCCTGTAGTCCCAGCTACTTGGGAGGCTGAGGCAAGAGAATTGCCTAAGCCCAAGAGCTAGAGGTTGCTGTGAGCTGTGTGACACCACGGCACTCTACCAAGGGCAATAAAGTGAGACTCTGTCTGTATCAAAAAAAAAGATCAGTTAAAGATGCACATTGAATTAAACTGGAATTCTTCTGAGCAGTCTCCTTGAGCTTACAGGGCTCTGGTTTCCCAAGACACAGCATGTTGTAGCTGATGCCACCCACATCCAGGCATCCCACATTTCACTCCCCCCCCTCACATTTTCAGCTCTGTGTATTACTATGTATTTTATTCCCATCAATTTTGTAAGTCATTAAGAAAACAGGATTGCCCTCCTAAAAATTTGATATACATTAATATTTCCTGACAAAATATTTTTCTTATAAACAATGTTGTGGGTGGCGCCTGTGGCTCAGTGAGTAGGGAGCCAGCCCCAAATATCAAGGGTGGCGGGTTCAAACTGCTACAACAAAAAAAAGCCAGGTGCTGTGGTGGGCGCCTGTGGTCCCAGCTACACAAGAGGCTGAGGCAAGAGAATCATCTAAGCCCAGGAGTTGAGGGTTGCAGTGAGCTGTAACATCACAGCACTCCAACGAGGGCAATAAAGTGAGACTCTGTCTCAAAAAAAAAAAAAAAATGTTACCTATGTGACGCCACAGCACTCTAACGAGGGCGATAAAGTGAGACTCTTGTCTCTACAAAAAAAAAAAAAAAAAAAGTTACAGTTGCGGGTGACACCTGTGGCTCAGTGGGTAGGGCACTGGCCCCCAGTCAAATTGCAACAAAAAATAGCCAGGCGTTGTGGCCAATGCCTACTGTAGTCCCAGCTATTTGGGAGGCTGAGGCAAGAGAATTGCCTAAGCCCAGGAGCTGAGGGTTGCTGTGAGCTGTAACATCACAGCACTCCACCGAGGGCAATAAAGTGAGACTCTGTCTCAAAAAAAAAAAAAAAAGTTACCTATCTTGAGTGTCTTGCTTGTACTGTATCACATCATACCTTTGTTTAATTCTTAATAAACTGTTCACTTGTTTAAAAAAAAAGTTACATTTGAATAGGTTTTCAAAACTTTTCAGACTACCTTATCTCACTTCATCTTCACAACAACTATCTTTATTTTATATATGCAGAGCAAGGGACTCTGATCAGGCTTCTTATTTATTTATCGCCCCATAATCCAAAGGACTCGCAGGAGAACACCCTGCTTCACACAGCTGGGGAAGAGCAGCCGGGACTGGGCAGCAGGATTCCTGGCTTCTAGCCAGATGCCCTAACCACTGAAGATCTCTATCGCTGAGACCTTTATCTCCTTCCCACAGCTGGTCTCCAAAACAAACTTCATCAGAAGCCAACTCTCTTGTCAGCTTAAAAGGTGACTCAAGGTTTGTCATGGCAATGATTCAGGACGCCGAGGGAAGAAAATGTTTCTCTTCCTCTTTGTCCTTTTCTTCCCTGTCCTATTCAACAGTTGAGCCCTAAGGTCATTGTGAAGGACAGAGAAAGCTGAGCGATGGTGCTGGGTGGGGGGTGGTGCCCCAAGGCAGGTGTCTCCCCCAAACAGTGGAGGAAAGGTGTCTCTGATTGGGGATAGGCTGGTGCAGGGTGTATTAGGGCCTAAGCAGCTAAGAAGGGCCTCCGGGTAAGAGGGATGCTTGTGCCAGGTGTGGGAACTCCAGCAAGGTAGGAAGGGCGTCTCAATGGCAAAATAGTCTGGCCCGGGTGTAGATGCGAGCAGGGTGAAGACAGTAGCAACCTGCGGAGGGATGGGGCTCAGTGTGGGAGGGGTGGGCAGAGTGGGTTAAGGAGGAGGCCACCAGGCTGCTATGGGAGTCCCTGCTGGGCAAAAGGACATCACCAAAGCAACAAGGACCAGCCCAAGGGGGCAGGGAGGGCACCTGTATTGGGCAGTAGCCCTGGGAAGAGAATCAGAACCTGATGGGGTGGGGAGGATGTATGCAGTGGTGGTTGGCGTGACATGGACTGTCAGAGTCACTTACTCAGGGGTGGTGCTGATGTCAGACGGAAGCAAGAGAAGGGTAAAGGGTCAAGGGCCACGATGGGGGAGGGGCTACGTGCAGGAGATTGAGTACAGAAAGAGAGAGACTTGCACATCACAGGGGCCAGATTTCTTATTGTTGCAGCTGGGAGTTACAAATATGAAAAAAAGAAAGAAAGAGACAGAGAGGGAGAAAATTATTGGTGTGAACTCATTGTTCTTGACATACATAGGTAGATATATTCAAAATAAATATAAGTAAAAATTTGTGCATATATACATTTATACATGTATGTACCTTCATATATTTTCATATATTCCCCTCAAGTTTGTCTCCTAAAAGGGTCTTTTCTTTTTTTTTTTTTGAGACAGAGTCTCACTATGCCACCCTGGGTAGAGTGCTGTGGTGTCACAGCTCACAGCAACTTCAAACTCCTGGGCTTAAGCTGCTCTCCTGCCTCAGCTTCCCAAGTAGCTGGGACTATGAAAGCTTGTGCCTGAAAAGCTAGAAAATGATAAGGACATATCAAAAGTATACAGGAAGCCAGCTTCACCATCAAAATAAATAACGGCTGGAATGGACTATACTCCTCAAATAAAATAGAAAACTGTGAGTCCTTAGCAACATATGTATATGGATAAATTGAAAGTTTAATGAAAGAATGGGATATTTACATAGGACTCTCCCCACAGTATTTGTGTTAATAACAGCAAAGAGGAAAAAAAAAAGTAATCTTCTAATGGAAAAGGGTGGCAGACACTACCTTGACCAAGTGAGCAAAAGGTATATCACCAGTCTCAGGAAAATTGAAGTGGTGCACTACTGATAGGATATGATAAGATGAATTAAGGGTTACTTGCAAAATTCATTCCAGTGCTGCATAAACTGAATCCTCCATCAGACAAGCCTAAACTGAGAGAGTGCTACAAAATAACTATGCTGTAGTTTTCTAAGTCAGAAAGGTTGAAGAAAGACTGAGCAACTAACCTTTGCAGACAGGAGGAAACTAAAATGATTTAACAAATAAATGTAACAAAGGATTCTCAGGTAGAGCTCTTCCTAGAATGAACTCACTGGACAATTGATGAAACTTGAGTGGTGTCTGAGGATTAGATGCTTATAACAATGTTAATTTGAAGGTTTTTTTTTTTTTTTTTTTTGTAGAGACCGAGCTCACAGCGGCCTCTAACTCCTGGGCTTAGGCAATTCTCTTGCCTCAGCCTCCCGATTAGCTGGGACCACAGGCGACCGCCATAACACCTGTCTATTTTTTTGTTGCAGTTCAGCCGGGGCTGGGTTTGAACCTGCCACCCTTGATGTATGGGGCCAGCGCCTTACTGACTGAGCCACAGGCGCCGCCCAATTTGAAGATTTTTTTAAACTGTGCTTTTATAAAAGAATGTCCTTATAAAAGAATGTTTTTAGGATATACATGCTAAAGTATCCAGGGAGGTAGTGCATCACTTAGTCAACTTACTATCAAATGGTTCAAAGCAAAAATATTCTTTGTGCTGTTCTTGCAAAGCATCTATAAGTTAGAGATTGTACATGATAAAGTTTATTTAAAGACAAAGTCTATTGGCTCAGCACCTGTAGCTCAAGCGGCTAAGCCACATACACCAGAGCTGGCAGGTTTGAATCCAGCCCGGGGCCTGCCAAAACAACATTTTTTGGTCGGGCCTTGTGGCAGATGTCTGTAGACTCAGCTACATTGGAGGCTGAGGGAAGAGAATTGCTTAAACCCAAGAGTTGGAGGTTGTTGTGAGCTGTGATGCCGTGGCACTCTACCCAGGGTGACATAGTGAGACTCTGTCTCAAAAAACAAACAAACAAAAAAAGACAAAGTCAGTTGTCAGTTTTAGGAATAATAACACTTTCTGGAGCAATTTTCTGAAAGGATTTTCTTATAATATTAAGCAATACTCAGATGATTTTTGAAGTCCTTTGTGTGACTTTTAATAGGTTGGTGTAGAAATAGGGAGTTGGTGTCATAGAACAAGTTCAAATCCTAAGTCTGCCATTTGTTTGGCGTTTCTGTTTTCTAGTCCTATCTCTATTAGGACTGTTGTGAAGAAAAGAATGACATAATGTACATAAAATGCATAACAAAGAACCTAGTGTAGAGGGTGGGCTTAATAAATACTAGCTCTTCTCAATTTCATTCCCTGAATGTAACATTTTCCTAAGTTTGTTCAATGAAACAATGGATACTGATATTGACGTACTGATACTGGTAATAGTCAAGAAAAGATTTTAAAGTCAAACAATATGGAGGCTACTAAGAAGTGTGACACACTGCCTCAGTGTTCCCACGAGCATTGTGATTTAGACAAGAAGTTCTAAATAACATCTTTAATTTTTCAGTTAACCAAGTGAGTTCTTCTCTAGCCTACCCTGTTCATATTCCTCATAATTCTGCCTGACATGCTTTGAGGAGCTGGCACAGTGCTGGGCACAGGGGAATAATCGACAAATGTTTCTTGAAAGTGTAAATTAAGTAGATCACAAAGATACCTTTTTTCCCAGCTTAAAATTTTTATTAGAACAATCATTTAAATAACAGCAGGCTAATAGAAAACAGCCTTCCATAGCCTGGCCCTGACAAGAGGCTATTCAGAATTCACATCTTTGAAAGCAGAGGGAGCTTCCCTGAAAGCCCCTGGGGGCGGCTTGGCACCAGCCCCATCAGGGAGGAGCACTTAGTCACCTCAGGCAGCTGTCAGCGCTAGACTTTTAAAAGAGACAAGCGAGGGACAGAAACCTGTCCCCAGGTTACCAGACACAGCCATTCAGGAAGTGCTAAGGAATCCCGCAGGGTGTTGTCCAGCCAGGCCTGGCGGGTACAGGAATAACCCAGTAGATACCTCTGTCAGAGTGCTGCTGGGGTTGAGATGGGTCCCCCAGTCCGGATGAGCCAGGTGGTCGACGCCAAACAGCAGCGTCACCTCCTCCAGTGTCATCTGCTGATTTACAACTTCACAAAGTGCTTTTCATGGCACTTCTGTCCAAGAACCATCAGAAAGGCTAGTAGTGAAGGGACCGTGGCCAGGGCATTGCTCTCAATGGCATTCAGAGACTTCTTACTTGGCAAGTTTCCAAGCCCTAAAGTCGTCCGCTTAAAAAGGACACAGTCACCTCGGCCTCAGGCACAAGTCTCTGAAAATCAAGCACCTCTTTCCTTCAGCCTGCCGCTGCTGGGGAGACCTGTGGGAGGTGACCAACCTCTGTGCCTCACCACCCGCGGGGGCTGCCGCTGATCCTTGCCTCCGGGCGGGTGAGGGCACTCCTGGCTGAGCAGACCTGCCCCCAGCCGGGGCTCCTGCCACAGCTCAGGCACCAGCCAGCTCCTTGGCCTGTCAGAAGAATATGAAAGAATAAGAAAACAAAGCCTGACATGGTTTCTACAAACACCAGTGTGTTCCTGTATCCCCGAGCCACTGTCTGGGTCAGAAGGATGGTACCTCAGGGGGACCGGCTGTCAGCCTGAGGCAGAGCCGTCCTCACGGTACAAGTGCGGGGCTTCAGCTCCTGGGAACTCCAGCTGTGGAGCAAGACACAGGGAAACTCATCTGGTCACAGCCGTCCTCATGCACGTCCTAGATGGGAGTCCCACTCTGCGTGCTGCAAGGCGGCCCAGGAAGGCGACGGTCAGCCAGCCGCCGGGGGATGGGCCTGGCACTGGGAGAGGGCCGGATCTCTGGGAGCAGTCTCAGAACCAGAAGGATTCGCCAGAGAGCACGTCTGGCCTCGGGAACTCTCCAGGCCCTCTCACATCTAGAGTTACCAAGTGCCCTTCACTGATGAAGGTGCCTCACCTGCTCCGTGCAACAGCCCGCCTGGAAGGAGCCAAGGGCCCCGGTGGCCACAGCAGCAACCTCAGCCGCAGAAAAGAAACGCCAAGAAGCGGGTAAAAGCCCGGCGCATGCGCCCCAAGCAGGAGCTCCGTGCTCTTGGCTCTTCATTCCAGATCACAAAGTAGCTTCTACTCTACATCTCCAGGTCCCAAGCTGTCTTCAAATATTCCATTTCACTCAGTCCTGGCTCGGCCTCGGAGCCCTGTGTACCAGGCAGTGATTCTTTCCTGCTACATTTCTGGAGTCATTTGATGCACATTTATTACTCTTTTCGGAAGCAATTCCTCGTGCATCAAAAAGCCCCACTTGTGAACAGAGGGGTCCAGCCACCATACCTGGCCTGAACGTTGTAGCAAGTCAAAAGCACAGAAGTCTCAGCAGGGCAATAGAACTTTTCATCTAAAATCTGCGCCATAAATAGAGAGGGGTGGGGGGGGGGGGACTCCTGTTCTAGCCTCTAGGGAGGCTGAGCCAAGAAGATAGCTAGAGCTCAGGAGTTGGGAGGGTGCCATGAGCTATGACTCTGCCACTACACTCCAGCCCGGTGACAGAGTATGACCTTGCCTCTATATAAAATAAAGAACATAAAATAATGAAATAAAATAAAATAATAAAATCTGCTTCTTTTTTCCTGCAAGAATAATAAATGTTCCATGATCTCCTGAACTAGCTCCTCCTCAGCAGTCCCAGGATAAAATTTGGCCAGGAAGTGAAAGATGACTGGTTCTTCCTTTGAAATGTCATGATCCAGCACTTTCTTATACATTTGGAGCCAGGCCATGGTGTCCTTGTGTCCTGCAGAAAAGAACCAAGGCTCCCCAGAGTCCAGCACACTGAACAAAATAGGTGCTTCCCTCTTCCCTTCATCTGTCAGCTGACCTCCCTCTCAGTGTCCAAGTGTTCGTCTCCATGGCGAATGTCTTGTGCTGAAGCTCAAATGGGAAGTTCAAGGACAAGGCCTGGGACTCTCATGCCCCAAGGCCTATAGTCTGGCCCCGTTAGCCCCCATGGAGGTGCAGGGGTCTCAGTGGGCTTCAAGGACCCTGCCCTGAGCAGAAAGGAGATTTAGGGGGGACCAAGGCCAAGGACCAAGGCGATTTAGGGAGGACCAAGAATTTAGGGAGAAGTGGTGAGCTGGGACAGATGAGGTAGGGAAGATCTGGCCAGGGACACCCAAACACCCCCCCAGGAGTACAACCCCAGATGGTTTTAGGCCAAACAAAATGCAAGTAAATCATCTGATCTTTAGCAGAAATTAGATAATATTGCAATTCCCAATCCTCATTAAAAAGATTTATTTTCTTCTTCAGTGTTCTCTTGGTCTTCTTTGACAATGTGGACTGTTAAGTAGATAGAATTAAAAAATGCTGTTGAAAAAAAAATGCTGTTTAGAGGGTGGCACCTGTGGCTCAGTGGGTAGGGAGCTGGCCCCATATACTGAGGGTGGTGAGTTCAAACCCAGCCCCAACCAAACTACAACAAAAAATAGCCGGGCCTTGTGGCGGGCACCTATAGTCTGAGCTGCTCGGGGGGCTGAGGCAAAAGAATCACCTAAGCCCAGGAGTTGGAGGTTGCTGTGAGCTGTGATGC
>CAUYON010092502.1:0-12227 GCA_963573935.1 Arctocebus calabarensis
TAGCCTTCATATGAAAGCTATAAATTAGCTTCATATTAGGGCTGAGTACATTGGATACTTTTTCTTCCATTCTTGAGATACTTTGCTAAGAAGAATATGTTCCAGCTCCATCCATGTAAACAGAAAAGAGGTAAAGTCTCCAGAAGTCTGGCATTTTTAATTATAGAATAATTCACAATGGGTAGGGATTGAGAAATGTGCCTTGAGTTTTATTTTTAAAGCCTTGTAACAAGTTAAGGATGTAGCCAGGACATGGATCCCTAGAAAGATGCTGAACCTTGTTAAGTCTTCATTCCACTTACCATGTAGGATGACTTTATTATTCTCATATTACTTTTGGAAATCTAGAATACTAAGTCAAAATGTACATATACAAGGGGCTTTTAATTTAACTTTGTTCTTAAAGAAACTAGAAAGTATAATAAACAATGCAATAATAAACATCTCATACCATTTTTGACACAGAATTCAACATATTAATAGGTTGAAGAAATTTTTTAAAATTTCTTGGCAATTGTATTTAATGAATCAATATTCACACTATGCAGTGATTATATTTGCTGGGAAGAGGAGTTTAAAAATTAAAATAATATTGGCCCTTCATTTAAGGCAAAGAAGAAAGGGATATGCAATTTGATGCTTTGGGCTTAATCAATTCTCTTGCCTCAGCCTCCAGAGTAGCTGGGACTACAGGCACCCACCACAACACCCAGCTATTTTTTGATTGCAGTTGTCATTGTCGTTTGGCAGGCTCGGGCTGGGTTTGAACCTGCCAGCTCCAGTGTATGTGGCTGGCAACATAGGAGTTTAAATTACAAAAAAAGTGATTCAAGGTCCATTGGCATAATCAATGGCATAAGAACTATGACAGAGAAGATTAAGGAAGCATGGCAAGTAGATTTATCAGATTAAAAATTAAGGAAGGCCTCCTGGAGATGATTCATGAACTGTGCTCAATGAATGAATTGGAATTAGCTATATGAAGGAGAGTTGGAAAGTTCCTGATAGACGTGTGGAAAATCATTCAGTTAGTAAAATATAGCCAAGAAAACATCATAGTCTAAAAGGAGAAAGAGATAGTTAAAGTAAAGAGAAAAGGATACACGTGGATACAGCATACAATGTTTGAGGAGAAAGGAAATGAGGGAGATAACTGAAAGGAAGGCATCTAGAATGATTCTACTTGAGTTTAACATTCTGGTGAAGGTGATGGTAAAGGTTGAGTTCAGTTTTGATGATATTAGTTTGCAGTAGACGTGATTAGTACAAAGGAGGAGAAACTTAAGGGCAACTAGTAACTTATAGGCAGTCCAAACATTTTAAAGATAGGAAATAGATTTGGATATTCTGCCTATTTGTAATCATTCCTGTGGAGTTTTATGAAGAATTTTGAATAAAGGGACTTAAGACGTCATCAAGTTTATTGTCTTACCAAAGTTGAGATTATTTTTGTTGTACTTTCTAAACTTTATTTTTAAATGGGAAAATAATGCAAAGAAAGTTACATTTATAAAATGTTCTGAGTATCTTACCATTTTAATACTAATTATGCCGGAAGCACTGTAGGCAGCAGGGCTTTTGAACTTTATTTTGTGAATTTCCCACACCTACATGTGTGACCATGTGTATGTGTACATAGATAGCTACATTTTTCTAGGGATAGAACCCACAGTTTTTAATGGATTTTTAAATGTCAAGCATTAACCAGCACAGAAAGGTGTTTCTTGAAAGAAAATTCATTACTGAAATAATATACATCCCCCAAATTAACTTAAAACTTATTACATAGCACAGGAAGTGACTCTTCCTTTATTTCTCTTTATTCCTGAAAATATAACTTACAGCTGCCAGTTTCTTCACAGCCACAGTTGTGTTGTTCACGTAGCCTTTATACACAACTCCAAATCCTCCCTCTCCCATTTTATTACCACTGACGGATATGGGTCGTTCATCAAAGTTATTTGTGACATTCTTCAGTTCATAAAATGAAAAACTGTGAAAACCTATGATGTTAATAAAATAAGAAAAAATGCTTCAATTAAAAAAAAATAGAATTGACTCAATTTAGTAATATAAATTAAATGGTGGCTTAGGCATGAAATATAGTGTGCTTTTTTAAACTATATTAGGTAAAGGCAAGAACTCTTGTCAGTGGGTACATTCATTGTTATTCTTCCAAAAACAAACTTAAGCCAGTTTTATGAGCTAATGTCAGCTACTTTTGTAGCTAGCCAATCTTAAGTTTGTCATGGTAAATGTGAATGAAGAAAGGAAAAGAATAATTATTGAAGTTGAAACTCGTTCCTAAAGCTTTCATACAAATCTTTACCATACCAATTAACTGGGAAACGGTACAAACCATTTTGCATTGACCCAACATTTCTATTGACCATGGTTTCTTTTCCCATACTTACCATATACCAATGGTTGTGTTGCTACAAGTGGTATGCAGAAATATCTGCCAGTGTCAGCGGGTCAGTTGTAATTATAATTTGACTCAGTCTATAAAAAGTACACAGTATACTGTAATCCTAAATTCTATTTATTTGGCCACATTACAAATGATAGAAAATACTTAAAAAAAAACATTTTATAAGATTATTTTTTAATTTCAGAACTTGTGAATTTAAAAATAGGTTGTATTTTTTTTAAAGAATACCCAGATTGCTCTGCTAGTCCAAACTGAGATTATCATACTAAAATGACTAAATTATACAGATTGCATTTTAAATATCTTATTACACCATATGTAGTTTACACATAATAAATAACCCATAGCTTTTAGTTTAAAAAATTCTGTATTCTAATAGTTTTAAGCACAATTAAGTAGCACTCAGCCATGAAAATTAACATCTGCTCATTTCAATGTATGTAAATTAGTAAATTTTATAATAGGATAAATTATATAATATCTTTTAGAAGCTATCCCTTTTAATAAAATATGGCCAAACTTTTTATATTAAATACTACACTATCAGTAGTTATTAATCGCATTTTTAGACATTTATGATTAATTCAAATCATGGTACGAATTCTACAACTCCTATGAATTTTATTATACAAGGACTTACAAAGTGCCCTAAGTCTAAAGGGCCAATATTTGAATAAACTATCTTTTATTGTGTCTACATTTAATTAAATTTAGGCATAGACATCTCTATTCTGAAGTCATCTGCTTTTTATTATAGTGAGTTTTTTATTTGTAGGCTTTCTCCTTTCAGTTACAATTGATTCTTCTAAGAGAGGAAATTTGTTTTGGAACAGTTGTTGAAGAAAATAAATATTTTGTACCTTTGTTTTTATAACCAGGCTTTCATTTGCTTTATGAATTTTTGAGAATGTTTAAACCATTTGTCTATATTGGATAGTACCTTTTAGTAGACCAAACTATGGATTCTATCTTTGAATACAACACTAAAAAAATCACTGGCATAGTAATACTAACACAATGTAGCTATTAATCCAAATTAAATATCACAAATATAAGAATATTCCTTGGGGGTACCTGAAACACTTTTTTTTTTTTAATCACTCCATGCAGTATTTTCTTATGAGAAACTGTCACAGTCAGATATCTGGAAGCAAACAAATTTTTTTCATCAAATCCTAGAAAGTTAGAAATTATGAGGTCATTATTTTTTCTTACATATGCCAAAAATATGAGTTAACATTTAGATGACTTTCAAATTCCAGAAGCTACTTAGATTACACATGGTTCCTCAGAATCAATATATAGCAAGTTACCTTATTTAAAAATTAAAAAAGGTATGTCTAAGTTCAAATAAAATTATATATGAAGACATTTTTGATGTCCCCTTATGGTTTGTTAGAATATCAATGTTGTGTGATTATTTATATGTATGATAAGTATGAAAAAATAACAAAATATGAAATTATTTTTAATCCTGTGAATTAGGATCTATTCCTTTATGACTTTTTTACAATAGTAAATCAGTCTATATTCTCTTTCCTACTGTTTTCTTCTGTTGCTGTTAAACTTCTAACATCTCACATTTCATCTACAATTAAAATAAGCAGACAAGCTGCCAACATTTTATTCACTGTTTCGATTTCATCTAGTTATTGGGGTATAATTCGTTTAGGCAAAACACTACATATCTCTACATTATATTACAGAAATTTCTTTTACTTATAAAATAAATGCAGTACTGACCAAATGGCTATTTGCAAGACTTCTGTGACTTATAACTACTATAATATGTCTTGAACATTGCATTATCCTCTAGTATTTTTAGAGTAAAATGTTGAGTTTTGGCAAGTTACTGACATCCTTTGTTCAAACTCTAACTTAAAAGTAATGATCATAGAAAGAATAAATATACTACAAAGGGAAAAACATACATTACATGTTTTTTAAAACTGTCCTTTACTATTTGTTTTAATTCAACAAAAGGAGCTGTGTTTTCTCCTAATGACTATTAATGGATTATTTTCTCCTAATGTCTATTATGGATTATTTATCCTTCAGTTTTTTTGAGTATTATATAAAATATGTTCCAGCTTTCTTGTCAGAGACTAAGAACAGGTAATGCCATCTATTTACCTGTCTACCATGTATTTATATCTCTCTAATCTGTCATTAGTATATATCAATCATTATATGATGATATATATGTGTGTGTATATATACGTAATATAAAATACTTATCTTTAAATTAACTCTGGTTAATTTAGAGATCTAACTCTGGTGTTTCAGTGATTACATGGATAATATATATACATATGTAAGTAAGGTAAATATACTCTGAATAAGTGAGAAAATGTTAAATTCAATTTACAAATCTTGAAATGATATAAAATATCCTTCCTTTTTCAGTTAGTCAAAGAGTAAAAAAACCAAAGAAAAGAGATGGCATATATCTTTGACATTCGGAAAGAAAATGACCCACAGCTTACAGTGACTACAGTAACATTTAATTATCAGTGACAGCAGACTCTATTATAGCTATTCCAGATAATTATGAGCCAGAGGGCTGAAACAGAAATAAAAACAAATAGTTTTGTAAGAGAGTTTTGTATCTTAAAACTCAAAAAAGGGTAGAAAACATAATCCTAGTAAAATGCCAGGGATATTGAAAATGATTTTTGGTAAAAGCGATTAAATTTATTGTGGAACCAAAGAAAACTGGCAACTAATAGCATATGTTAATAAAATGAATAAATAGTATTAGATATTTATATGATAAAAATGACAGCTTTTTGCTTTGTCGCTAAAAGGTACATTTAAGATTTCATGACCATATAATGTAATGCTAGCTCTGATCTTTTGTTGGATTCTGCCTTGTATGGAGGTGATAATATTGGGTTCTAATCCTGTCCAAAGGACAATTTTAACACGTTCCATCATACCTCCTGC
This sequence comes from Arctocebus calabarensis, assembly GCA_963573935.1. Taxonomy (NCBI): domain Eukaryota; kingdom Metazoa; phylum Chordata; class Mammalia; order Primates; family Lorisidae; genus Arctocebus; species Arctocebus calabarensis. The sequence goes on from CAUYON010092502.1 coordinate 5,378, forward strand.
CACTGTCTACCTGGGGTAGGGTGATGGGGGTGTGCTGTTATTTCTGGCCATTTAAACAAAGATATTTTTGAAAATTAAAGCAAACTTATGATAGATAAGGCTTACTAAACTAATACACATTTCACAGTGAAGTGAAATCGTCATCTATTCTGAAGCAAACAGGTAAAATGAACCACCAAGTAAAGAAATAAATAAGTTTAATTTGTTTTCTCACCAAAAGATTCTACCCCCAATTGCATTTTATTGTTTCCGTATCAGTTAGCTTTTGTCGAATGTATATCAAACTGCCCAAATCACAGGGACAGAAAACAGCCCAGTTTCTTTAGTTCACGATTTTGTGATTGGAAAGGACAGTACTCCTAGCTTGTGGTGGTTTGGCTGATCACTGCTGGTCAGCCATAGCTTGTCTGACTATTGTATGATCTCAAATGGCCTCATATACATGGCTGGCCATTGGCAGATGGTGGGCTCGTGGACTACCAACTCTAGCACCTCAGTTCTCCTCCATAAAGTCCCTTGTTCTCCAGGAGGTCAGCACAGGCCTGCTCACTTTGTAGTCACTTGGGTTATAAGCACAGAAAGAAGTGGTCATATCATTTGCTTTTGTCTCTTAGAATAAAGGAAAACCCAGGCTAAACACAAGTTTATAAGGTTAAATATTACCCCAAAGTGCATATACCAGGAAGTGAGTATCTGTAGCCATTTTGAAACAATATATCTCACTCTCATTTTCTTTTTCTTTTTTTCTTTTTTTTTTTTTTTTGCAGTTTCTGGCCGGGGCTGGGTTTGAACCCACCACCTCTGACATATGGGGCCAGCGCCCTACTCCTTTGAGCCACAGGTGCTGCCCTCACTCTCATTTTCTTTAACCTCTATTTTTACTTGTCTCTTTTCCTTGCAGTATGGCATCCATTTTTCATTGTATACATTTTTGTCATTGGAATCTCTTCTTCATTATAGGGATTTCTCGTCTATGGCTCTTCCATTTTCATTTACTCTTTTTACCTTTTCCTAAAGGAGAAAAACTAATTTAATTTTATTTTTGAAACATTAGCAAAGGCTTTGTTGACTAGAAAAAAGGAATCATTTCCCTTTTTATAACTTTGTTCTTAAATTTTAAGTAGTACTAGAAGCACACTTGAGATGTGCTTCAAATAGAATTAGCCTTGAGAGATGAAAATCCTGTATTAATATTTTTCATTGCAAATCTTTAAGGATTTGGTTTGCATTTATATTCAATGAAGAATTAGGAGGAAAAGTCAAGGTTAATATTTGAAGATCAAGCTGCACTCTTAGCATTTACATACAAAAACATGAGGCACTAATGAGTAGAAGCAGAGCTTATAGCCCTAAAATATGCAATTTTGCATCATTTTTAATATTCTTCTCAAAACTTTAAAATTATTTTTTAAATGGTTTTCAGTAGAAAGTAATAAGTTGACTAGAGCTTTTAGAAGTGATTTTAATCTATAAAATACTAAAGGAAACAGTATTATAAAGGATTAAAATATTTTTATGATAAATGTAAAACCCTACATTTATGATAAATGTAAATATGAAATGTCAAACAAGTTCAGCATATGATATGTAACATATATAGAATATATAATATTTTTATTATCACCCCAAAACTAAAAAGGAAACTATGAATTATCTACATGTATATATGTCTCTACTGATGATTAACTGTATACCAAAAAGAAGTAAGGTAAGCAAGATGAAACAATAGATATTAAGTCATTTGAAGCTCTAATTTTGAAGGTTATATTTAATTGCAAAGAACAAAGAAAATTACAAACATATGCTTATTATTTATGATTCAATAACAATATATTTAATTCAAAATAGTGATTGAAACAAGCTAGATTCTTCCCCTTCAATTCCAAGAATTGCACATTTTGCCAAACAATGTCAATTTTTCCTATGACTATTTTTAAGACAAATTAAATATTTGTGCTTACATACATACACTGAGGCATATGGTATGGATTTGGAGTTTATTAAATATGATAGTCTATGAAAGTATAAATTTTTATTAATATTAGGATAGTTTAAAAAAGTTTACTGAAGACTGAGCAAAAATGATAATAAGACTTTCTAGAGACCAATCAAAACAATCACTACCATTTCTAAAACAATTCCTATAAAAAAAATAGCATCAAGGTGGACGATCCACAATTCTCACAATTATTTTCAGTATTTTTTTACAAATGAAATTCTTGGGAATGAAATTTTAACTCACCTAGTATCAAATATCTATAAATTGCTTGATTGGAAGAGAAGAATCTAATCTGAGTTCAGCATTAGTATACTAAAATTTTTCTCAATCTTTATAGTTTGTTTCTTGGTTGAAGAATTAAGATCGTGCTCAAATCAAAGTTGAATACATAGGATTCATGCTTCTCCATTCCTGTGATGTTTAACTAAGAATAATATGTTCCATCTCCATCCAAGTTACTACAAACGCTACAAAGTCTCCATTATTTTTGATGGCTGAGTAATATTCCATTGTATACATATACCATAGCTTACCAATCCACTACTGGTTTGGAAGGACATTTAGACTGTTTCTACACTTTAGCAATTGTAAATTGGGCTGTGATAAACAGCCTAGTACAAGTGTCCTTATAGTAAAGCTTTTTTTTTTTCTTCTGGATAGATGCCCAGCAATGGGATTTCAGGATCAAACGGGAGGTCTAGGTTGAGTTCTTTGAGCTTTCTCCATACTTCCTTCCAAAAAGATTGTATTAATTTGCAGTCCCACCAGCAGTGTAAAAGTGTTTCTTTCTCCCCACATCTGCACCAGCATCTGAAATCTTGAGATTTTGTGATATAGGCCATTCTCACTGGAATTACATGGTATCTCAGGGTGGTTTTAATTTGCATTTCTGTAATAATTAAGGATGATGAGCATTTTTTCAAGTGTTTACTGGCCATTTGTCGTCTTTAGAGAAGTTTCTATTCATCTGTCTTCCCCATTAATGTATGGGATTGTTTAGTTTGAGGACAATTAATGACAATCAATGATATAGTGGGGCATGGGGGAAAGAGAGAGCAGACAGAGAAGGAGGGAGGGGATGAGGGAAAGAAAACCAAAAAAAGAAAAAAAGAAAAGAAAAGAAAAGAAAATAGTGACTAACTTTCATATAAATTGGATTCAATTTTGACCAAAGTACATTACTTAAACATTAATTTTTTAATTCAACTTGTCAATATGTTGTTTAGGAGATAAGTGAAACATGTCTGTAATTTCTCTTTACAACAATATATTTTCCCCAATTTCAATATCAGGTGTATCCAGATCAAGTAGAATGATATTGAAATATTTCTTCTTTTTTTATTGTTTATAAGATTTCTGGAATTGATTGCCTTATAAAATCATTGTGGTCTATGAGTTTATGATAATTTGAACTTTGTTATTTAATTTAATTCATTGCTTAATTATTGTTTTTCTATGAATGATTATACTGTGGTTTATATGCTAGCATAGCAGTATTCCCAGTTTGGGAGGTTGGGCTTTGGGGGGGCAAAGTTAATACTTTGCATGAAATATCTTATTTTATAACAGTGGAATTGCTTTCTCTTTTGTCTTATGATTTTTTTTGAGGTAAAATTTAAGTTTTTATGTGAGTAGTACTATTATACCTATGTAGAGTGTCTTGCTTGTACTGTATCACATCATATCTTTGTTTAATTCTTAACAAACTATTTATTTGTTAAAAAAAAAAAAAAAAAGAAGGATTAAGGGTGGCGCCTGTGCTGAGCCATATACCAGCCCCATATACCGAAGGTGGTGGGTTCAAACCCGGCCTCGGCCGAACTGCAAAACAGAAAATAGCCAGGCGTTGTGGTGGGTGCCTGTGGTCCCAGCTACTCGGGAGGCTGAGGCAAGAGAATTGCCTAAAGCCCAGGAGTTGGAGGTTGCTGTGAGCTGTGTGATGCCACAGCACTCTACCGAGGGTGGTAAAATGAAACTCTGTCTTTACAAAAAAAAAAAAAAAAAAGAATTAAGATTGTGATAAACACATTTTTAGGTAACAATTATATGTAGGTAGCTGCTAATAAGCTGAAAATCCAAAACAACATGTAAAATGATTTTGATGGAATTGGGAAATTAATTCCACAAAACATGCTAAAATTTAGAAAATGTAAATATGTGAAAGCTAATAATCAACACTGCCAACATAGCCTGGGGACGATAATTAAGGAAGAATGTCATGAGATTGTCTTGGACCTGCAGCCTGAAAACAAAACTTTTTTTGCTTTTTTCTGCTTTGCAAGGAGAAAAAAGAAATACTATGCTATGTTAGATCATTTTTAAACTTGTATAAGATAATGGGACTGAGAGCTGTTATGTGTGTAGTACCCTAAAATAGTAATCCTACATAAGAAATAGAATTTGAAAATAATTGGAAAGTCCAAGGAAGAGTTACTCATTGAGTATAAGATTGCAATTATAGCATACGAGAAAGGGCTAAGTGAGTTATTTTTTAGTACAAAACAGTGAAAATATTGGTACATATTAAGGAAGACTATAAATCATATGCAGGCTTAACATGTGTTATAAAACTGATGCTAAAATTTTAAATTCCATTAATAATACTTTATGAAAAAAATAATTTAAAGAAGCTATCCTGTAGGGGCAAAAAGAGGCACTTCTTACTGCCAATATGATAAAATGCAAGAATTCCAAAGAAAGTCATAAAATTTCCACCCCTATAAAGTGTGTGTGTGGGGAAACATTGACAAATCTTTGTTCTGGAATATTTAGATATTCTGCAGCTTTTAGGCAAAGGAACTAGACCAGCAACACTCTCAAAATATCTTACACAAAAAATAATTTTAAAGTTTGGATATCAAATATATGCGTGTATACTCTGGATGCCTTTACACAAACTAATAAAGAATCACAAATCACATTATATCTCTATGCATTTGCTATCTATTCCCAAGAAATATTTTCAAGGCATAACAAATTCTAACCTCATAATTACTTTCTTCTTTAAAAAAATATTTTTACTCCTTTAAACACTGTCATATTTCCTATTACATCATTCCTGAAAATATACTTGATCAATACATTTTGATACCAAGGCAGTTCCTAAAGTTTTGATCCCACAATCTCATTACTAGGTAGGTATCTACTCAGAAGAAAATAAAATTTTGCTATAAGGACATTTGCACTACAATGTTTATTGCAGTGCAATCCACAATTGCCAAGATGTAGAATCAACTCAAGCGCCCATCAGTACATGAATGGATAATAAACTGTGGTATATGTATGCCCTGGAATACTATTCATCCATAAAAAAGATAAAGACTTTACATCTTCTGTATTAACCTGGATAGAAATGAAACACAGTCCTCTTAGTAAAGGATCATAAGACTGGAAAAGCAAGTATACAATGTACTCAATACTAATATAAAACCAACAGATAAATAACTACATGCTCACATGAGAGAAAAACACAAACTGAATTCAAATAGGTAGGTAGGGAGGAGGAGGGAGGAGAAAGAAGGGTGGATGGAGGAGCTCCACCTAATGGGCACAATGTAAGGGTGTATAGCACACCCCCTGGGTGAAGGGTTCAATCAACTACAACTTGAAATTTTCGTAGGAAACACAAAGACTATAACCTAATCATTTGTACCCTCATATTAATCTGAAATTAAAAAAAAAATCTAGGATTGGTGTGGTAGCTCCTGCCTATAATCCTGGCAATTTTGGAGGCTGAGGCAGGAGGTTTGCTTGAGGCCAGGAGTTTGAGACAAGCCTAAGCAAGATTGAAACCTTTGTCTCTATTAAAAAAAAATAGAAAGTTTAGCTGATGTGGGGGTATGTATCTGTAGTCTCGGGTCTCAGAAGGCTGAGCCAAGAGGATTGCTTGAGTCCAGAAGATTGAGGCTGCAGTGAGTCATGATAATAGCTCTACACTCTAGCCCAGGTAAAAGAGCAAGATCCTCTCTCCAACAAAAGAGAAATAGAAGGCAAATTTTTACTCGCATGTACCTGGCAATTAATTGGGGAGGGAAAGAAAACTGCATAAATTATTAACTTAATTGTTAAATAACAATAGTGACTGAAATGCCAAAATGTTTACTAAAAATATTTTAGTAAAACTAAGGGTGATATATTAATATGTGTTAATGGGGGGGGAGGCGGGGTGGAGCAAGATGGCAGAGAGTAACAGCTTCCTTGCAGCTAGGCACGGTGAGACTGGGGAGAGAGGACTTCAGGCATCTCTGCCAGGCAGGATCTGCCCAGAAACTTCCCTTTGGGGACACAGGGAGACAGTGTGAGAATTCTGGACACCCTGAGGAAGGCTAAAGAGGCAGAGATTGGAAATGTCATCAAGCCACACGCAATAAAGATGGTTCCAGTCCATGAACCCCTGTATCACTCTCCTCTGGAGAAACCCCAACTGCCCCCTTCTATCATCGCCCGATTCAGCAGGAAGCAGTTAGATCGAGGCTTCGCCCCTTTTCCCTAACAGCAAATGGAGTTTCTACTCAGAGAGGGAGAATTGATGAGGGACAATTGGCGCCCTAGCCAGCTCAGCGGGGCTGGCGGACCTTCCGCCTCCTCCTTGGCAGTGTCGGTGGTGTGGCAGCCAGCTGAAGAGCCAACGGGCTGGATGAGAGGCAAGGAGGGGGACCTCCAACCTCCACCAGAGGCTCCAATTGCCAAAAAGGCTGGACAACTGCTAAGGAGACACCTGTGCCTTGGTGTCTCCTTCACTTCACACTTAGGACTAAATGTGGAACCCCCATTTCCTATGCCTAGGTCAATTTCTTGTGAACTTCCTAGGCCTCAATTCCATGAAAGGACTGTATCCATTCATTGATACAT
>CAUYON010092503.1:0-21248 GCA_963573935.1 Arctocebus calabarensis
CTGGGAGAGAAACGGAGAGAGCTTCTCTCTCCCCACTAGAATTTTCTCCCTCTAACAGATGCCTTAATGTTTTCTGTATTCTTTTCTTTCTTTTCTGTGAATAAATTCTGTCTTACAAAAATTTAAAAAAAAAAAAAAAAACACGGTCATCATTAGGCAAAGCAAGTTATGCCAATATTTGTGTTTCTCAAATTACAAAGTCAATAAATCGTGTATTTTGTAACAATGGAAAAGAAAAAAAAAAAAGAAGTCTGCTGTTAGGCTGCTGGGGTTCCCTTTTTAAGTCAGTTTTTTTCTTACATCTAGCTGCTATTTTTGTCCTTCATTTAGACTTTGGCTAGGTTGGTTACCATGTGCTTTGGAGAGGTCTTATTTGCTGTGAACCTTTCTGGTGTTCAATTACCATCTTGTACATGTATCTGAAGGTCTGGATCTCTGGCAATACCAGTGAAATTTTCCTCAATAATCCCCTCAAATAGATTGTCCATACCCTTAGTGCTTTCTTCTCCTTCAAAGATACCTGTAATTCATCTGTTAGTTCACTTTGCATAGTCCCCTTATCTCTCTAAGTCAGTGATTCTCAACCTGTGGGTCGCGACCCCTTTGTAACAATGAAAATACATCACGGCCTTAGGAAGGTTGGGAACCACTGCTCTAAGTGATCAGCCTTTTTTCTTCTCTTCTCTGCCTCTTTAAATGACTGGGTTAGCTCACTCAAGAGCTTTGTCTTTAAGTTCTGAGAGTTTGTTCTTCTCCATGCTTTAGTCTATTGTTGAAGCTTTCTGTTGTGTTTCAAAATTCCCTAAATGACTCTTTTACTTCTTAAAATTCTATTCTATTCTTTCTTATGTTGTATAGCTCTATTTTTATTAATTTTCTGGGGTTTTGTTTGGCTTCTTTTTGTCTTCAAGTTTCTCTTCAGTTACATTCATCTTATTTGCCATCCATGTTCTGAATTCCATTTTTGTCATTTTTGTAATTTCCGTGTGAGTGAAGTTCCCTAGTGTGGCTTGTGATCCCTCAAGCATATTGAAATGTTTTATTTTTCATGTTGCCAGGGTTGTTGTGCTGATTTCTTCTTACCTGAAATCTCTTTTCTCACCTCAGAGCTAGTAGGTTTGCAGGGCACCTGTTCTTAGCTGAGCCTTCTCTTGCTTAATTAGAAGGGGTGGGTCCTAGGTGGTTCTTTTTTTCCTATTCTCAAAGGTTGATTTGGCAGGGGAGAGCCACATAGGCAACTGTTCTGATTTGTCCTATTCACTTGGGATTGCCACTGTGAGAGACTGTTCTGGGTGATCTTTGTCATGGGTGTTGGATTGCTCACCAGATAATTGTAGGAAGTTCAAGTTCAAGTTGGTAGTTAGGTGAGACCCTTCTCCATGGAGGCTGGTGTTGTGGGGATTGCTCTGCATGGGGCCTCCCCAGAGATGAGATTGTAGCTGGGCTAGAGGAAGCTATCTAGGCAATGGTTGTGGGTTCCTAGGTTATGGCCATTTGCTAGAACCAAGTCTCAGAGTACTGGTAGCTTGAGACTGGGGGAGGGGGTTTTCCCTGACAGGGCAATGGACATTGGAGCAATTCTGCCAGCCATGCAATAGTTGCAGAGGTCCAGGGGTGGGGTCTCATGCAGGTATGGCATTGGAATCTTATAGGTGGTGTTCATGGCTTGGCAGGAGTTCTGGAGCCCCTGGTATGGAGCTTTGGGCTCTGTTGTGAAAGCTACAGAGCAGGGATTGGAGAGGAAACAGGGGTAGGGCTTCTAAGGGGCCTCAAACCCAGAAGCAGGGATTAGCTGAAAGCAATCTGATCCCACCTGAAGGGCAGAGTCGGGGCCAAGCAGGCAGCAGGCTGTTCTGCAGGCTCAGGGACCATGAGAGTGCAAAGTCATGAAGGTGAAGATTGGTTCTTGTGGCCCAGGAACCACAGAGTTCTCCCTGCCCCCTCCCCAGGACCTATAGAAGCATTGCCTAAAGCCTCCCAAGTCAGAGCCTGCAGTCCCCCACCTGACCCTGGTGTTTGGCTTGCAGTCACATGGAATGACTCAGCGGACGCTCCACTTAGTCTACTTCCTCCCCAGACTGGTGGGGGTGATTTGAAGGCCACCATCACAAATTAGTGTCCCATGTCCTCTTGGCACTATGTACGCAAGAACACAGGATGACTTTAGCTACAGAAACTTGGGGTCAGCTAATGCTCAGTCTCCACAAGCCTATTGTCTGGTGCAATGACTATGCATAGACTACAGGGAGGTCCCCGGTCCATCCATCCAGAGGCCTGTGGTGGTGGATGAAGCCCTCTCACTGTAGGTCTGTTATATACCAAACATAGATGTACATAATAGGAAAAATTATAATACACGATGATTAAATCAACTCTGAAAGACAATGTGGTTACCATTATATATCAATTAAGTACAATTGCTTCTGACATAATGTATGACATTTTCTTCATCAACAAACTTTACTATCTCATTCTCATCCTTACCTCTACCAGAGTGATGGAATCCACTACCCAATCTCACCAATCGTTTGAACCAGTCAGCCTCACCTTCCCGCTTCAAATCCTGGGGTTTCTGATGAGTGGAGTTACTCTATACCTCTAACACCTGTATACAGTCTACTGTTCTTTTGCTTTAAACCTGAAGGCTGAGTACCTGAAAGGAGTCCTGCCATAATCACTGCCAAAAAATTAGCACAACAGAATATCCAGTGACCTAACTCTACCACCAGCCAGCTATCCTTGAGCCTGGAGAGCTACATTGTTAGGCAGTTTCCACCCTAATACTTGACCTTGTTGGACCAGTGTCATTCATGTAGCACTTCCCTATGGATTTCCTTCACTGAAGGAAGTACAATATCTATCAGATCATATCTTCCCAAACCTTCATTCCATAATGCCTTATTTTATTTATTTGTGCACCTCTTCCTTCTCTCCCCAAACTCTTAAAACCTGTGGCCATTGAGCAGTAAACTTTGTTATATCTTTATCTTCTTCTCAGGATATTCTGAATTCCTGCACATAAAGCAAACTTGGCTTTCTCCCTTGAGGATAGTACTTTCCCTATACTCTTATCAAATAGAGAACAATCTATTAGCATGCGCACAGCTCTTCTTGGGACATGAAATCATCACCCTTGTTGACCCTCATATTTGCTCTCAAATCATTACTCTGTTTTACTTCTTTTCAAATCAGCTTCTCCAAGCATAGTGGCTCACTCCTATAATTCTAGCAATCTGAGAGGACAGGGCAGGTGGACTGCCAAGCTCAAGAGTTCAAGTCCAGCCTGAGCAAGAGTAAGACCCAGCTCTAAAAAATAGCAGGGCATTGTAGCAGGTGCTTGTAGTCCCACCTACACAGGAGGCTGAGACAAGAAGCTCTCTTGAGCCCAAGAATTTGAAATTGCTGTGAGCTATGACGCCATAGCATTCAGCCCCAAGGCAACAGAGTGAGACTCTGTCTCAAAAAATAAAAATTAACTATCAAGGGTGATAGCTTGAGGCTCTGTCTCAAAAAAAAAATAACAATAATAATAATAAATAAATAAAATAAAAATTAAAAATAAATAAAACAAAATCTGCCTATCCTCAAAATCTCATTCCTTTCAATTTTATCACTTGCCAAAATCTTAGCTACCATCTTCAAACTGTCTAAACTCCCCCTCAGTCATTAAATACTAGTACCTCCTGGGTCAGAGTTTTTTTCCTTCCTCCAAATCCTTTAATCTCTCTTCACACTAAAATCTACTGTATTATACCACCCAACAACTTGGCTTGTCAGATCCTTTATTTCCTCATCTCTGTGGTCATTTTTCTCAATTTTACCTTCTACTCCTAATGCCAAAGCAGGGTCTTTCCCCTCATCCGAAACTCCTCAATTTTCAAATCATGAACATATATATTATAATTATTAATTTCCATATTCAATTGAAACACTGTTTTTATCTCACTGACATTTCCTATATAATGATCCTACTACTTTCTTCTATTCTTTCACAGCCACCAGTATTCACTTTCTTCATGTTTCCATTTACATTGAATAACTTACATTCCAACAAATCTTTTGCAAACAACTTCAAACCTCTTGCCCACTTTTCTTTTGATAATACAGGCTAAGAAACACTCAGAGCTGAATAAACCTATTCATTTGTGTCCTCCTTTCATGGACATAAGTAACTAAGTGTTGTAGAGAAAGCAAAAACCCAAGCAGATGGTTGTCTCTGCAAACTTGTGACTTAATATTGCCGAACAATACTACTCTGTTTGAGGGAGGGGGTGTGGCTAGTACTATCACCACCTTGTCTTGATGAAGGGCCCACACGGTGGGCAAAAGAACTGAGCATGTCATACACCTGTCTCATAACCATATCTTAATACCCAGCCCCTTTACTTCCATCTGGTGTGTTTGTGTATGTTGAAAACTAAAGAGTCTGATAAGAGTATAGTCTTCCACAATTTCTAACTAAAATGCTGTCACCAGCAACATAAACAAATATACTTTTAAAAATCATGCAATTGAAAGTTTAAATTCTGATTGAAAAATCTGGTTTTTTTATTGTTTGTTTGTTTTAAACTATAATAAGGCTATCAATGTGTAAGAAAACAAATACACTCAGTATTACTCAGTGGGTAGGGCACCAGACCCATATACCAAGGGCAGGGGGTTCAAACCCAGCCCCGGCCAAACTGCAACAAAAAAATAGCTGGGTGTTGTGGCGGGCGCCTGTGGTCCCAGCAACTTGGGAGGCTGAGGCAAGAGAATCGCCTAAGCCCAGGAGTTGAAGGTTGCAGTGAGCTGTGATGCCACAGCACTCTATCGAGGGTGACAAAATCAGACTCTATCTCTAAAAAAAAAGAAAAGAAAACAAATACCATTCCTGATAACAATAGTAAAATTATATTAATAAAACTTAAAGGCTTAATTTTGAAATGTTCATTTGTCTGTAGACAAAAGTTGACAAAAACTATATAATAAATTATGTGTCAAAAAAGTATAAAGTAGAAGAAAGAGAAATGTTTAAATAGATGTTTGATAAATTGTTTGAACACCATTCCTTTGAACGATCATTTAGATGATTGGATCTAATGCATGCAGTAGATCACATGTTGTGGATTTCAGTGATGATTTCCAATGGTATGTTTCACTTGATTTAATACCATACTGAAAATGGGAAAATATTAATTTTCTTGCTTTAAATATGGTAAAAGTATTAACTTTCTTGCTTTAAATATGGTAAAAATATTAATACATAGATTTGAATTTTTAAAATATCATAAATTTATAGGAGAATGCAACCAGTAGAGGGATATTTATAGAGAAGCAAGTTTGGAATGGAGAAACAATTCTAACCAAAAATTTTGACCAAATGTTAAATAAACTCCTACCTCAGTAAAGTTTGTTTTTATTGTAGCAAAGAATAACTTTAAGACTATCACAAGTATCACAAGAAGGTGAAAGTGTTCATTTTTTCCAAAAAGGATTAATTTTTGTATCTTTTCAAGATTCCAATATTTACTTTGACAATGCTGGTGTTATAAATTTGCTATGTAGAATATATTGGGAAACCACAGCTACTAGTTCAAACAGTATTAAATTTTATTCATAGGACTGATTATGTAGTATATTGCAATCAAACACCATTCTTTGTTTTCAGATTTACTGGTGTGTAATTGACAGATAAAGATATTTAAAGTGTACAATGTGATATATTTATACATTTCAAAATGATTACCACAATCAAGCTAGTTAACATACCTATTACCTCACACAACTACCTTTTTGTGTGTAATGAGAATACTTAAGATATACTCTCTGTGAAAATTTCAAGTAACTAACACAGTATTATTAACTATAGTCATCATGCCATTAGGGTTCCAGAATTAGACATTTTTATATCCCCCATGTAAGTATTATACAGTATTTTATCTTTCTGTGTTTAATTTATTTAACTTAGTATAATATCCCTCAGAGTCATCATGTTGTTGAAAATGACAAGATTTCCTTCGTTCTAAAAGTTGAATAATATTTCATTACATGTGTGTTCTACATTTCATTTATTCTTTTTTTTTTTTTTTTAAACAGAGCCTTACTTTCACCCTCGGTATATTGCTGTGGCATCATAGCTCACAGCAACCTCTCGGGCTTAAGCAATTCTCTTGCCTCAGTCTCTTGAGTTGCAGGGACTACAGGTGCCTGCCACAATGCCTGATTATTTTTAGAGATAGGGTCTTTCTCTTGCTCAGGCTAGTCTCAAATCAGTGAGCTCAGGCAATCCAGCCCCCTCGGCCTCCCAAATCCAATCCTCACACTAGAATTACAGGCGTGAGCCACTGCACCCAGCCTATTTATTCATTCTTGGACAGACACTTGGGTTGTTTCCATATCTTGGCTGTTATGAAAAATGCTTAATAACAATATTAGAAACAATAATTCTTTATGTATTTTTTATTTTCTTGCTTTAAATATGGTAAATTAACAATCTAAAATTAGAATGAGGAAACAACAGAGAAAGGAAAGCTTGAAGTGTCTATTTAGTAGGTAAAATTTTTACTGACTATATAATCAGTGTTGGAATTACATTAAAATTACCTTTGAAATTAGGAATGTTGAGCACATTAAGATGATTTTCAGTTCATTTAGCAAGCAATGGAGCCATTATATTCAATGCACTGTATTAGGATTAGGGGATGTAAACATAAAACACAGTCTCCTCTTTCGAGGTACTAAGTAAGGTTCTCGGCAGGGGGAAGACAGTCAGAAGCAGATCCTTTCGATATACAAGGTGCCCATAAAATTTGTGTGCAATTTAAAATAGTAGCCACATGAACTTTATGGACACCCTGTATTAATACTACAGGATCTGGAAAGACAAAAACTGTATGATTCCACTTTTATGAGGTAACTAAACTAGATTTATAGAATTAACGAGTGGAATGATTTTTACTAGGGACTGCAGGAAGGACGAAATGGGACCTTACTAATCGATAGCCATAAAGTATCAGTTAAGCAAGATGACTAAGCTCTAGAGATTTGCTGTACAACATTATGCCCATAGTCAATAATACTGTATTGTGACTTATAAATTTGTTTACAGAGAAGTTCTTATGTTAAGTGCTCTTATCATAATAAATTTTAAAGTATTAGCCCAGTCTAAAAACAAAAACATTTTGCTTTAAACAACTATTTTTTCTACATATATGAGGGTGCCCAAAACATACACATATTGAGAGATATTATCTCTGTAGTACTTTTTAAAGTTGAGATATGAGAAGCAAGGTGAGGTATGAGCTTCCGTCAAAAGATGGCATTTATCAGATGAACGCTAGTGTCCCCATGAGACAGGCGGGGCAGTCAAAGAAAATGGCGGGAGCACAGCTGCCATTTGAAAAGCCGTCGTCATTCATTGAGAAGTGCAAGACCATTTTGAAGTGGTATTTCGGAGTCCAGAACATTGTGGATGTACAATGATGGAGGAGTGAGTATGAGAACCTTAAAGAATGTGGTGGACCACAGAGAACCAGCTACACTGGCAGGACTGTGGGAAGATAGTGGAATGGTGTCGCCAGGGATACCAGTGGGCGCTTGGGTCAGCATTAGTTAAGCACTAGTTCCCTATAATCAGAAGTGTCTGGACGCTGATGGTAACCACTCTAAGCACAACTTGTAATTGCAGAAGTCAAATGTGACTTGTATTTATCCTTTTTGTCAGTACATATTGAGTGTTATGATTTTTGTTTTTGGGTTTTTTTGGTCTTTTTTTATGAAATCATAGCTGTGTACATTAATGCATTTATGTGGTACAATGTGCTGGTTTTATATACAGTTTGAAATACATCAAACTGGTTAACATAGCCTTCACTGTACTTTCTTAATTATTGTGTTAAGACAGTTATGCTCTACATTCAGTATATTTGACATGTACCCTTGTAAAATGCACCATAGGTGTGGTCCAACCAATTACTCTCCCTCCAATGACTCACAAATAGATTAATAAATTATGGTATATGTACACCATGGAATATTATGCAGCCTTTAAAAAGATGGAGACTTTACCTCTTTTATGTTTACATGAATGGAGCTGGAACATATTCTTCTCAGCAAAGTATCTCAAGAATGAAAGAAAAAGTGCCCAATGTACTCAGCTCTGCTATGAAACCAATGTATAAGCAGTCACACTTCCATATGAAATCTATAACCCAACTACAGCCCAAGAAGAAGGAGAATGAGTACTACAATTTTAATACCATTTTCTCCTTTTCTAAATGTGTACATATTTTTGGCACCCTCTGTGTGTGTGTATACACATACACACACATATATACACACACATTAGACACACCAATGTGTATGTTTCCACATTACAAATAATCAACTACATATATTACATAGGATGAGAAATGCTGCAACATTAAAGTATGTAAGGAGGATTGGTGAAGAGCTAACTGTGCAGTCTGGAGGAAGGAGAGTGGGAAGAGTTTCCCGAAGAAGATGACTGTGATCCCTGCCTAAGCAGCTGAGTAGGAGGAGTGGGGATGGGTATCACTTTCTTGGTAGAAGAAATCAAATTACCAAAATACAAAGATGAAAAACAATGTTTTTTTATGAAAAGAAATAAGAGGCAGATTTATATTATTTGTAATAAAGTGCAACAAGGACAATGTGAGTGGGCAGTTTATTGAGGGCCCATGTGCTAGAATAAGATGTTTAGGCTTTTCCTAAAGGGGAAGAAGAGACTTTTCAGAGTTTTCAGTAAAATAGAGGAAAGGAAAGTTTGCAGTTAGTAGATTATTCTGAAAGTAATGTGAAGCATAGTGTAGAGAAAAAGCAAGACTAGAGATAAGGAGACAAGTTGGGAGTGGGCCCTTTTGTTAGTCTAGCATATGGTGGTAAGAACCTCATAAACCACAGAAGAGAAAGTGAAAATGACAAAAACTTTAGATTCAAGAAATATTGGGGCAGTAAAATGAGCTAAACTTAATTATCAGATCAAAATGGTATAGGGACAAAGCAGAGAAAGCTATCGAGGACAAATGCCAAGTTTATAAAGTTCACGATTAGATGGATGATTTATATATAGCAAGAGAAAAGGGAAAGAGAGAGAAAAGAGAATGGGAGGAGGGAGTGATCTAGGAGGTTTTTATTATTTCATTCTAACAAGGTTATGTTTGAGTCTGGGCCTCTGAGAAGAAGTAAGAAGTTCAGAAAAAGAAGTGGATTGAGGAGGACAAAGAGCTGATGATGAGCCCTTGAATAATGCAAACTTTATTTCATTAAAAATAGGAGGCAAAAATAGGAGTAAAAAGCCTATGCACAAGGACAAGAATAGTGATCGGAGTCAGAGAAACGTAATCAGGAGAAAGGGGAATGAGGAAATCAAAGAAAGTTTGCCAAGATGGAGGGAATGATCAATATTCACTGTCATAGAGACACCTGGTAAAAGAAAGGCTGAAACATATGTTTGTTCCCAAATTTTCCAGGTTGGAATAAATGAATAATAGGTGTAGAAGATAATTTTTAGTTAGTTGAGGAGTTATTTATTTATTTATTTAAATTTATGCTTTATAGGTGTCTTTCTTCATTCACCTCTTTTATCTCTTTAAAAAAGATGCAGATTTTTATTTACTTAATTCTTTTTGTATTTACTGATTCATTAAGCTTTTATTTACCTTTTTTTTTTTTTTTTTTTTTTTTTTTTTTGCAGTTTTTGGCCAGGGCTGGATTTGAACCTGCCACCTCTGGCATATGGGGCCGGTGCCCTACTCCTTTGAGCCACAGGTGCCGCCCTGGTTTTATTTACTCCCGTTAATTTATTCCTTTTTATCTTTGGCCTTTGTATAGCTGTTATCCTATTTTCTAAAATTGATTGTTTAATGAATTTATTCTTATTTTGATATTAGTTGATATATTATAAGCTAATATTTTTACTCTAAGTAGCTGATAAATTCTGATATCCAATTTTTTTTTTATTGTTGGGGATTCATTGAGGGTACAAGAAACTATGTTAGGCTGATTGCATTTGTTGGGTAATGATATCCAATGTTTTCATTATTGCTTTCTAGAAATTGTGCCATTTTAGTTTGTATTTCTCTTTTGACCCAAGAGTTTCTTAATAGGAAGTTTTTACATCTTTAGGGAGAATAGATTTTTAACCTTGCTTAAGTTTTTTTTTTTTTTTACATTTTAAAATTTTATTTTTAAGTTTATTTACAAGTAATTGTATCAACTAGAAACATCTATCATTCACTTGTTCATGCTTCTCCAGTACAATGATAACAAAGATTCAAGATGGTATCAAATTCGTTACATAAAAAAGAGATGTAGAATTTTCTACACCCAAAAATATGGATCAACTTTAATTGTTTGAAAGTCAGCAAAAACCTGCTGGAATATTAGAGATAGACAAGACTGAAAGATGCCCAGCTCTTCTCCTCAAAACACAACATGCTCAGAATTTCCCAGAGGGCTTATTAATCACAGATTGACCCCTCCCTGAGTTTTCTGATTCAGTAGGTTTGAGGTAGACATTTAAATTTCTTTTCTTTTTTTTTAAATAATTTTATTGAATCATAATTATGTACATTGGTGCAATTATAGGGCACAATGTGCTTCATATACAATCAGAAATATTTTGATCGTACTGTTACAGATAGCCTTCATGGTATTTTCTTGATCACTATATAAAGATATTGATACTCTACCTTTAGTAAGTTTCACCAGCACCCGGACTTTTGAATGGAAGGAGGGTAATTTCTTAAAATAGTTCAGTATGTCATTAATATTTAGCGTCATTCAAACTATTGTTAAAATCTTTGAGCTTAATGTCTGTTATTAACTCCTATGCCTATGTTTGATTTCAATTATTGCTACTTTATTCTTAAGGAAAGCAGTTTGTAGCAACTGTAGGATTGACATTTAAAAAAATGAAAAGCTCACTATGTACAGTGCTGTGGTGTCACCGTAGAGTCTGTGGTGTCACAGTTCACAACAACCTCAAACTCTTGGGTTTAGGTGATTCTCTTGCCTCAGTCTCCCAAGAAGCTGGGACTACAGGCATCTGCCATAATGCTCAGCTATTTTTTATTTTTTTTGGTTGTAGTTGTCATTGTTGTCTGGCAGGCCTGGGCCGGGTTTGAACCTGCCATTTCTGTTGTATGTGGCTGGCGCCCTAGCTGCTGAGCTACAGGTGCCAAACCACAATGATAGCATTTTAGATATATTATCTTGAGTAAAATACTTTTTAAAAAAGGTAGATTCCTCCAACATTTCCATTAAAAATACCACTGGAAAATCCAAAATATGAGTAATACCAGAAACTCAACTAAATAATTTTCTGAACCATGATGCAAGTCCACTGAACTTTGCATTGGCAATTAAAGAATAAATAAATAAATAAATAAAAATAAAAAGCTAAAAGGAACAGACCTCGGTGACATCTTTGGTTTTACGCTACATTTTCCTGTTTTGTTTGTTTCCTTTTGGAAGAAACTCTTCACGATATGGAACTTTCCTCAAATCAATGTAATAAACATTCTGAAAGTGATTTAATCTCCCATTGTCTGGGCTGTCAAAAGATAATTTAATCTCTTCCTTATGATAAGCCCACATCAATATTGTTCTCTAAGCCAAGAGTGGCGATCTTTCTGTCCAGGGTCAGAGTGTAACATTTTAGACTTTGTGGGCCATGGGCTCTATGTCCAGTTACTCAGAATCTGCCATTGTACTGGAACAGCAGCCACCAGTAACATGGAAATGGAAATAAATGTGGCCGGGGTCTAAGAAAATTTTATTCACAAAGCCAGGCAGTGGGCCAAAGCTGACCCATAGGTTATAGTTCGCTGATCTTTGCTCTCAAGCATCTGGAAAGTTTGGCCCAAACCTTTATTGAGGTCCCACTTTATAGATATGAACAGATAAAAGAATGTAACCATTCAGAATATGCATAACATACATACAAAAGCAGCATTTGTGTATTTAACTCACACGTTAGATGACTCAGAGAATATATCGTTGCTCCAGGATACAATGATCTTGAGAATATCATTCCATATTTCCTACAGGGGGAACTCAATGGTTCACGTCCCCTGGTCCTTAAAAAATATTGTTATGTGCTCACAACATGCTATTTACCTGATTCTTAGGCTGATACATGAGATTTTGAGTAATCAGAAGGTGGGAATGCAATAAGAGCATGTAAGAATATACACTCAGATGTCATAGTGAGCAAATTCATACATGTGATGGTTAAGAAACAACTTTGCCAAGTGTTTGTAAAGTGCAACTTTACACAACTTTGCAGAAGTATATCCTTCTGCTGTCCAGACTTCATATTGTCAGGTGCGCCCTGTAAAGTGAATAAAAGAATGGGCACTTAAAATTTGGTAAATACTTGCTATGTGACAGGAACCACTCTGATATTTATGTCTGTTAGCATATTTAATTCTTACAAGGTAATTAATAATACTTTTTGATGTAGGTGATGTTACCACCTCACTCTGCCCCTTTTCCTTCACATGTAAAAAATGAGGACATAAGAAAAGTTATGGAACTTACTCGACTTCATTCATCTAGTAAAATATGCAGCGATAAAACTCATAACCTCTGTTCTTTATATATTTTTTCTTATTAGACAAGAATGAAGAAAGGGAAAAATCAATTATAATGTTTCAATATAGTTCAGAGAAAAATTAAAAAATAGTTCCTAAGGTAATCTATTAGGTAACATTTTATAAAAAATATTTTTAAATGACACCTGATAACAATAAAGGGAATTGGAAGGAAAATTTTGGTTCCCAGTAACTTCCATATTATAACGGAACATGTCCAGAGTAGATTTTTTTGGAAAGACCTTTAAAAAAAAAATCTAGGTAGAAGAGAATTAACCAGAGGATATGAAAGTGGGGAAAAAGAGCCAAAAAAAAAAAAAAACCCTCCCTGAAAAACCTTCCATTAAAGAGATTCAAAGTGTTTATACTTAATGTGATTAAAAAATTCAAGGATGTTAGTTGTGCAATGACTGTGATTTAATTGGATTCTTTTAATAATGTGACTAGCAACTTCTAAATAAACCAACTTGAGCTTCTTGAGGATGTAAAGACCCACCTGTGAATAACATTGAGGTGTTTAATCTATTCTGCAGCAGTGTACACAGAAAAGCTATTGAACTACTGAGGCCTGTAAATGGAGGACTCAGAGGGCAGGTGGAAGGCAAGTCTAGCATTTGCAAGACAGAAGAAAACACAGATAAGAGCTGGGACCCAATTCCAGAAGGTATTTGGTACTGGAATTGAGTCTATAGGGCACAGCCCACTTTGTCTTCTTTACTGTTATTTTTGTTTGTTTGTTTAAAATTTTTTTTTTTATTAAATCCTAGCTGTGTACATTAGTGCAATCATGGGGTACAATGTGCTGGCTTCATATACAATCTGAAATATTTTCATCAAACTGTTCAACATAGCCTTCATGGCATTTCCTTAGTTATAGTATGAAAATGTACTACTATTATAGCCACCATGCTTGGCATCAAATAAGTATTGATTGACCGAGGACCTGGTGATAACTAAGACGGAAGTTATACCAGATAAGACAAACAAACAAAATCCTCCCTCAAAGCCATGGGCTTTTTTTCTCACCTATGACACAAAACTTAACATTTATGAAGATATCACTGACATCCTCTGTAATCAAATTAAATGCCCACCTCCCCAAGAGTTTCAGGCAAGCCCCGTTACCTAAGGTACTTACCTCATGCAACTCAGAAATCTAGATTTTTTTCTATGAAGATTCGTTTGAAATAAGTTAGAGAATTTTAAACTGACATTATACCTTGTTTATATTTCTAAGCAAATCTTACCATCAGGGATGAAAATGCCATACTCATTCTGCTTATATAATTGCTTTATAACCAACTACAATCAATTTTATCTATACACTAGATATCTTATGTCCAATTGATTAACCAGCCTTCAACCATCAACACTTTAAATAAGGCCTTACTTGCATAGTGGAGAAAAGAATACAAAATAGATATTCTGTAGCTACAGGGTGATATATGAGAAATATTTATCTTAATGTAGATGTTATAATTATCAATTTCAAAAAATGCAGATATTTTAAGCAGGCAAAAGAATGACCTTACAGGTTGCTCAAAGTGAATTTGAAAAGAAGAAAAAAGTACCCTCACTTTTGAGGCTTATTTCTAAGAAGATGAAGAATGCTTACATCAAACTGGTTAATATAGCCTTTACCTCAATTAATTATTGTGTTAAGACATTTATACTCTATTCTTAATAGATTCGACATATACCCTTGCAATATGCACCATAGCATTCCAAATTGTATATAAAATCAGCACATTGTACCCCATAAATGCATTAATGTACACACTTATGATTTAATAAAAAAATTAAGAGAAAAACAAAACAAAAACAAACAAAATCTAAGAAGATGAAGATAACACAAGCCTGCAAACTTGTGTACATTGAAAATCCAAAGAGAATTGATCTTCTGAGAAAATGAATCATCTGCTTCCTAATGCTGCTTATTAATTCAAGACTGAGTTATTTAATTTTTATTTATTTATTTATTTATTTATTTATTTATTTATTTGCAGTTTTTCACTGGGGCTGGGTTTGAACCCACCACCTCCAGCGTATGGGGCTGGCTCCCTACTCCTTTGAGCCACAGGAGCTGCCCAGACTGAGTTTTTTAATTAAATTATAACTGTATATATCAATGCATTTATGTGGTACAATGTGCTGATTTTATATACAATGTGGAATGCTTACATCAAATTTGTTAACAAAGCCTTCACCTCACTTACTTAACTCATTTCACCTCATAATATCACCTCATGTGCAGGTTCTATTATTATGCTTGGTCAGGAGACTCAGGCATGGAGAAAGGCTTGTCCAGTATTCATAAGTGCTGAGGAAGCTTGTTGCAACCACATAAATGATCACGTGAGACATGGATTGACAGTACACACTGCAAAAGCTGAGGCTACCCATAGGTGCAGGACAGCCCTGAACACTTCTCACAGAGTCTTTTTATTGAGAAGATATGTAATGAATGGAAAGATTACTAAGCAAAGACATGCAGGAGCTGGGTTCTCAGGAAAATGATCTCATAGGTGCCAAGAGAGTGTGTACTCAAGGAAATGATCTTCAAGGGTGGTGAGGGAAATGATCTCCAAAAATACTACGTGTAATTTTTCTCCGCTATCCTTCAAGGAACTGCCATAAAATGCTTAATGTTTAACATTAGCCTTACTACTGCAGGACTGAACTTTGTTCCTCCAGGATTACTGAGTTACTTGGTTGCTTGCCTTCAAGTTACAAGAGATTTCCAGGTTTGCCAAGAGAATGTCTTATTCTCAGTAATTCCTCAGATGAGTTATGATATTGGTGGCTGTTGTAGTAAGTATGATGTTTGATCCTCTATAGAAGCTCTCAAGGTGGGCCTGGGCAGTTTGGACACAGAGTCTATGCTCTTTTCCACCTCACAATGCCTTTTTCTGTTTGTCCAGGCCAGTGACCTTGGAGTTACACTTGACTGTTCTATTACTCTTAAACTTTACAAATGATATACTAGCAAATCTTGATGACTTTTTCATCAACATACACCCACCTTCTGAACATGGTTTACCTCATCTAGTCTAACCACCTTTGTTTATACCACAGTGATTTTTCATTTATAAATATCAAAATAGGCTCTAAACCAGTTTCTAGTCTTTCATAGGTGGTGCTGCGACAGTCCATATAGACTGTATTGCCTTGTTTAAAGTGTTCATTATATCTCATCTATCCTCCTCTCAAAACCCTCCACTGTTTTCCCAAATCACTTAGTGTAAGGTCACGGTTGCTAAATTAGCTTAACACTCTGATGTGACCCAGCCCCCTGGACCTCATCATTTCCTCTGCTTCCTCCACATTGGTGTCCTTATGGTGCCAGGAACTGACCAAGCTCACTCTCACCTGTGGGCTTCTGTACTTTGTTTCCCTCTCACCCAGTCCTATCCCTGTGATTCCTCCATGTTGCTCTCAACTCATCAGAACCATCCTGAAAAAGACCTTCCTTAAATATCTTCTGCAAAAGAGAAATTTTGTTTCCCCATCACACTCACCTGCTTTTCCCCCTATCACTCATTTATCATCATCTGAAATAATGTAATATATGGATTGGCTTTGGAATTGTTCATTTTTGATGTACTCCAACTAGAGATTTCTATTTTTCACTCCTGGATCTCTAGCACCTGCAAGGAAACTTGACCCAAAACATGGCTCAGAAACTATTAGCTGAAATGAACAACTAAGTAACATGCATAGTTTTCTTAATTTAATTAACAGATTTTCTTATGGGCCATTCCCTAGTGCCACTGTTCCTTGAAATACCATGTAGGGAATTGAGTCAAATACTAGACCTGGTGTTCTTGTCTAAATGAGATGAGAACCGTATCAATTTCTCTCTTGCTTTATTTGTGGACTCAGGAGCAGCTAGCCCTGAATTAAGTCAACTTTCTTCCTCTGTTGACTTGTGCTCATAATTCTGTGTTGGTAGTGTTCTAGCATGTAGAATAGAATTCTAGAATGTATTCTTTTATCTTAATCCAAAGGCAGCCAGACCCTATGTGTTGGCCAGAAAAGGTCTCCTCTCAAAAAGTAATCTACTTTTCTCCCCCTCCCACAGTTAACATATTCACAGGGTTGACTAATAGATTTTAAGCCAATTCATGGATTAATTTGAGACTGAGAAAAATTAGTATGTTGAGATGTTCAGGGAGAAAGTGTGTCTCTGATAACTCTTGACTGTCAAGAGCAAGAAAGGGTGAGTCCCAGTATATTTTTCATTTTTGACTTAGATGGTATGTTTCTTGAGAGAAAAAGATGTATTCCTTTTTAAAAAAAATCTACTCAGTATCTTGATCTGTGCGGTTCACTTAAAAAAATCTACTCACTATCAAACATGGAACATTGTTAGTAGATGGCACATAATGGATACCTCATACATGTTTGCTGTTTGCATAATTATTCTGTGACTGCCAAAGAAACACAAATTTGTATTCTGAGCATGAAACTCACACTTCTGTTTCCTAGGCATTTTTTTCCTTTATAAGAGTAAAAGATCATTAATTCCTAATATATTGCTAGATAAATCTTTCTATGGGAGTGAAATGTCACTTGTTTATAAGTCACAATAGAATTTTGTGAGTTTCTATATGAGAAAAAAATCCCTTTCACCTATACAACTTTCTTATGCAAAATAAAAGTACTTTTTGTTCTTCTGAGGGTTAGCAGCTGTTACAAGACTCTTCAAAATAATGTGTAAAACACTGCAAATGTGTAGTGGATTGTTGTAAATTCTTATTGAACTCAATATAAGTCCATTTATAATTTTTTTAGCTGATAAAATCATACTGTAGACCAGGAGTGTCCAACCCCAAGGCCTGTCTGGGGCATATTGGAAGAGGAGTTGCCTTTGGCCAAACATCAAATACATAAACACTAATGAAAGGTGATAAGTTAAGAAAAAAGAAAGGTGTATGCATAATTTTTGTGAAATCTGCCACCACAGGTAAACAAAAAATCCTCATATAATAGTCCTTATTATTTTTTACTAATATAAAAAATGTACGTATCTAAGTAATAAAATGTCTTTTTTTTGTAAATGATTTTATTATAAAAGCAGAAGCAGACAACATAAAATGAGTGGGATGTTTGACATTGTATTTGAGACACTAATGCATCAATATCTAGCTTAATGGAAGTAGTCACAATTCTCAGTGAGTTCTCAAGGTGCTTATAAGGTATTTTGGTTCTAATTTTACTCTTAATGTGCTTTCTTCTTCTTCTCCTCCTCCTCCTCCTCCTCCTTTTTTGAGACAAAGCCTCACTCTGTCACCCTGGGTACAGTGCTGTGGCATCATCACAGCTCACAGTAACCTCCAACTCTTGGGCTCAAGAGATCCTGTTGCCTCAGCCTCCTAAATAGCTGAGACTACAGGTACCTGCCACAACACTAGAGAAGGGATCTAGCTTCATTCTTGAAAATAGTTGCTTGCAAATATAGGTGCTGCCAAAAAGCGATGACACGCATAAGGCATGATTGGGAAGTGAGGGATATTTGTTTTTGGAAAGATAAGACCTATAAAAGTTCAGTAAGAGACAAGACCAAAATTTTCTTTAAGTTGAATGTCAGATTGCACTCCACAATCTGTGCATTCCCTTTGAAAATTGGCAGGTAACATATTTATGTTGGAGTTGCAAAAGAACCCAAATATTGATTATTATCCCCGAAATCTTGAAATCTGTTTTCAAATTCCTATATCAAAAGCAAGACTGCATATTTTTTGCTGTACATAAGACTGTGTTTAGACAACGTGTCACAATGCATAAAGTTATTTACCTTAATTGAGCTTGCCATAGTTTTAGTTTCATTTGGAACACTGTTGTGGTTGGAAACGTTGTATTGGTAAGTTGGTTTTCACCTTGAAAACTCAATTAAATGAGGCGTTAAGTCCACAAAAATTGCTGTATCTGTAAGTCAGTTTTTATCATGGAGTTCTGGCATAAATTTAGAGTTTTGATACCATAAATGACCTGATAACATGTGGCAAATCATCAAATCCTTTCAACATTTGGCGTCTACTTGGCCATCTTACTTCTGAAAAGTAAGTGGTGCCAACATCAGAATGGAAGAAAAAGTATATAATGTACTCAGCCCTAATATGAAGCTAATTTATAGCTTTCATATGAAGGCTAAAACCCAATTATAGCATAGGAATACAGGGAAAGGGGAAAGGGAGGGGAGGGGAGGGGGGAGGATGGGTAGAGGGAGGGCAATTGGTGGGATCACACCGACGGTGCATCTTAGCAGGGTACTGGGGAAACTTATTAAATGTAGAGTATCAATGTCTTTATATGGTGATCAAGAAAATGCATGAAGGCTATCTGTAACAGTACGATCAAAACATTTCTGAATGTATATGAATCGTGCCCTATGATTGCACCAATGTACAGAATTATGATTCAATAAAATTATAAAAAAAAAAAAATTAGTTTATATGAACATGATCTGTAAATACATTTAGAAAACTCTACAATAACACAAGTTCAATGCGATGTATTATTCCATAGTTAATTTGTTTCCCCACTAAGGTATTCTCGGCTGATTCTTCACTACTATCGTGTTTAAATATCCTTTATTAAGGATGATGAAATCTTTTGTAATCTTAATTGTATTATCTGATAACTCATAAAAGTGTGTAAAAAAGTATCAGATGGCGAAACTAGTGAGTGATATTAGATAAACAACACAATCCAGTCTTACTATTACTAGGTAACTCCACATTTCGGCCATGAGGAGATTATAACTAACAATATAAAAAGCATTCAAAAAGTCAATTGGCAAGAAAGAATTTTATTTGAATATTAAGTTTTGTGTCACTGTTTTTTAGTAGAGTTCTCTTTATACATTGCAGTATGGTATTATAGTATGGAAACCAAAGTATCTAGTTAAAAACTTACATGGTATATTTTGCTTATCCAAATATATCTTTTGTAATTATTCCATAATAACTATTCCACAATATTAACAACAGAAATTCAGTACTGAAATAAAGTACAAATAGAAAGAAGGAGTCTAATTGTCCAAAACAGAATTATTCTCAGAGTAAACTAAATTATCCTGAGAGAACCTTTTAGCCAGTATTGTACTACTTATGTCTAATTGAGAGTTTTAAACCATTTCATCAATGAATCTACAGTGTAGCCAGACAAATGCAGAACAGTGTTTCTTGAACTTCTTTAACCATAGAACAATTTTAATATTCCAGTAACTTGAGACAGTGCGAGAGGTTTGTCAGATGTAATATGTTAGGATTAACAGGTGACAAAATACAGCTCTTTAAATAAAATAATTGCTCATGTTATAAAATTTGATGTGTGCTTTTATTACCTGAAAAGAATATGAATTAGAGTATTATTTCACTTTATTAAAGAGCATATATCATCATTTTGTTATACAATTTAACAAATATATATTGAAGTTACATAACATACACAATATTCATCATTGATCATCAAGCAGATCAGAGGTCAGCAAACTTTTCCTACAAATGACCAGAAAGCAAATATAATAGCTTTTGTGAGCCATGCAAGTCTCCAGTGTAAGCACTTAACTCCATTATAGCACAAAAGCAGCCATAGCTAATACATAAACAAATGGGTACAGCTATGCTGCAATAACTTTGTATTCACAAAAATAGGCAACCTTTGCAACAATTTGGATACAACTGCAGCTATTATGGTGAGTAAAGTAACTAAATAATGGGAACATAAGCACCACATGTACCCACTATTAAATCAGAATTAGCCAATGAGCACACGTATGCTCCATATGCTCCGAGGGAAGTAAACTCAATAGAAACCAAGTCTGGGGGAGAGTGGAGAAGGGGAACAGGTGGAAACCTATCCACTGGGCACCCCAAACACGATTCGGGTGGAAACCTATCCACCTGGCACCCCAAACACGATTTGGGTGGAAACCTATCCACTGGGCACCCCAAACACGATTCGGAGGACGGGCACACTAGAGTCCTGACTTAAGCATTACAAAAATGATGCATGGAACTAACAATATTTTACCCTGAAATAAAAAAAAATGACTCCAAAATAATTTTTAAGAGCCAATTTACCTCCTTTTCTACTACCAAATAAAACTTGTCTCACTCCACAAATATCAGAAAGGCATGCTGAAAGCTACGAAATAGAATGCAGTCTGAAAATTTAAAAAATTAGAAAACAAAAATAGGCAACATGTAAATACATAAGAGTCAGAAGAATAGTATATGTAATGTGAATTTTTAAATGTTTAGTTATTATAGGTTCATAATAGTTGTATATCTTTATGGGGTGCATGTGAGTTTTGAGACAGGCATACACTGTGAATTGATAAAATTAAGGTCATTGCGGGATATATCACTTCAGGAACTTATCATTTTGTGCTTGTGTGTGTGAGAACATTGCAATTTTACTCTTTTAGTTATGAAGTACACCTTACCTTATAGTTGATCATAGTCACTTTGTTTTGGAATCAAATATGTTCACTGTATCCATCCTACGGTGCATCTTAGCAGCGTACTGGCGAAACTTATTAAAGGTAGAGTATTAATGTCTTTATATAGTGATCAAGGAAATGCCATGAAGGATATCTGTAACAGTATGATCAAAATATTTCTGAATGTATATGAATCGTGC
>CAUYON010092504.1:0-10221 GCA_963573935.1 Arctocebus calabarensis
ATGGTCTCCAGCACTTGTGTATATGTTCTGTGGAATGGGCACCAAAAGATCAGAAGAGATGGACAATTACATGACTGGGGGAAGGATGGCCATGGTTAGTATTGTTCTGGTGATTCTGTTTCAGACATATGACGAGAACTCCTAACCCTAACTAAAGAGTCCAGTTAAGTGTGCTAGTACCTGTGTGTATGCCCAGGAGTGCTCTAGTTAGTTTTTATGCATCTGCCTATTTTTCTTCTCTTCTTTACAGTGTAGTCTGACTCTAATGATAATATTAATGTTACACAATGTAACAAGAAAAAGAGCTACCACTTTTTACATGCCCTCTATGTTCCAGGCTGCATTAAAGAGTACTTCTGTGTGTGTTCCATTTTGTCCTGATAATAATTGTATGACTTAGAGATATTAGTTCCTTTTTGTTTGAGACAGAGCCTCAAGCTGTCACCCTGGATAGAATGCTGTGGCATCACAGCTCACAGCACCCTACAATTCCTGTGCTCAAGCAAGTCTCTTGCTTCCGCCTCCCAAGTAGCTGGGACTACAGGTGCCCACCACAACGCCCGGCCATTTTTTGTTTGCAGCCGTCATTGTTGTTTGGCAGGCCTGGGGTGGATTCGAACTCGCCAGCTCAGGTGTACATGGCTGGCGCCTTAGCCTGTTGAGCTACAGGCGCCGAGCCATTAGTTCCTTTTTTAAAGGAACTAAATATCTTACCCTAACTTTATAGTTCTTATGAACCCAAGGATTATAAAGTTTGAATAGCTTCCCCAAATTCACGTAGCTAGTGAATTGTGAAACCAAAATTAAGCTAAATTCTGGAATCTAGCTTTCTGAGACTTCAGAGGCATACTCTGTCCCAATATTTTACCAAGATACTGTGGATGACTATACGTATGTGTGTGAACGTGTGTATCTATAATAATGCCATAATCACATCTAATATAATTAACACTATTTTCTTTATATCACCTAATACCTAGTTCATATTTAAATCTCCCTAATGACTGAGTTCTAAAGCTGGTTTGTTTAAACAGAATTCAATCAAAAACCACACTAATTTTGATGTTCATTCTCTTAAATTTATTTTAATGTGTAAATGTGTTTTCCTCACTTAATGCCACCCCCTGTGTCTCTTTGAATGGCATTTGCTTGTTGAACAGAAGTAAAAAAAGGAAAAAAGATTGTGATGTAGATTTTCCTTCAGTGTGGATGTGTGTGATTATTCAATGACAAGCCTGAGAGTGTGCCTGTGTGTGTTTGTGAATTCCTTCAGATGATTGCATGATCATCTGTACTTGAGCGCATGGAAACATAAAAACTAGAGGAGACTTTCCCCACATATGTAGGAATAAAGGATGACTTCAGACAACATGAGAGAGCCATAACTCATGTATATGGTTTCATGTATGTTGTTTGAGTATGTGAGTAGCCTAGGAGAGGGATTTTCATCCTGAAATCTGCAAGGACCCCCTTCGGTCACTAATGTTAGTAATAATGAATTCTATATACCTGGTGGATATGGATAAGGGAACCAGGCTGAAGATGACCAAGCAAGAAAGCATGAATCCTCAGCAGTTGGAGGCTGGGTTGGGCCCACTGTCTGAGGCCTGGAGTATGCTTTCAGAAACAAGAACACGTGAATCATGGAGACATTGTAAAGTAGGGTTTGGGTTGCTGTATGAAAGATGTTTGTCCTTACAGATAATGAAGGATCAGAAAGGAAAAAAAAAAAAAAAAAGAGCACCCTGTGTTATATCTCTTTTGCCCTAAGCGGAAGAGTGGAGAAACTGAGTCTTGGGGATGGAAGATATTTTGAGCTGGGCTGAAGAATGAGATTAAAAAGTTGGAGTAGGGATAAGGTTGAGCATGGTTTTTGACCTTTCCAGGTTAGGAACATGAGGCATATGGCCCTGAAAAAAAAAAACTTTTTCATCTCAGTGCCAATCCTGGGTGTCCCTGGGCTTGCATGTCTGGTTACCTGTAGAGTATAAACAGCTTCCCATGTAAATGCAATGGAGAGGTGGCATTACTGGGGAAGAGAGGGGGTATAGGACCTAGTATTTGAAAGCAAAATTCCCAGAGAAGAGGTTTTGTGTGTTTACCACTCATGTGGTAGTGGCAATATTCCATCATGAACTCTTTATTAATATTACATATGTGTGTGCAAGTATATGTGTGGGGGACAAAAGAGATGGGGGTTTATAATTGTGTAAGATTATGTGTGAGGAAATAAATAGTGGCAAACTCTATGAGAGAATTTAAGCATAGATCACAGTATGCTTGATCAAAGTATTGAGAAAGAGTGTGTGTACCTCGGGTCACTGTGTCTAACAGAGTGTGTATTCACAAAGAGACAATCCTTTTGGACAGAAATCCTGACTGATTGTGTTACTAAATGCAAAGTATTAGGATATTACATACTTGTACAGTATATAGGGTGGCTGGAAACTATTTTTGGGGGAGAGGAAAGAGGTCATGAGCCTCATTTATAGAGGACTTTTCTAATACAAATTTGATTTACATGTGTTATGCAGCATAGTGCAGGAACTCAGGTAGTGTTTTTTTAATGCAGTTAGGTTTGTAGATGGCAATGAAGAGGTGTTAACCTCAAAAATTTAAGAGATAGTCATCAAGTAACCTTGACAAAGCAAATTGTCTTGGGTCAGAAATTGATATTCCACAATGACAGAGCAAGCAGGTTGTAACCAAAGAGGTTCATAAAAACCAATTAAAATATAGGCCACTAATGCATGAAAAATATATCCTATACTACATTAACTTTTATCAGAGGACAATGTATAATGAAGAGTGTGGCCAGTCTGGAAGTTTTCCTGGAGAAGTTGTGTCAACTACTGCGGTGGCCAGGAGAAAGAAAATATTTTCTTTAGTAGACTAACCATATTTCCAAATATGTCTAGGACAATGTGTCTAGGACAATCTTGTTTGATGCATGTTACTACCATTATTATTATTTTTTATTACATGAGTTAATTTTTATGTCCAAGCACAAGGATAATGAAATATATTTTCTGTAGAAAATATTATATACATTAAATAACATACAGTGGTAACAATGCAGTGTAGGTTTCCTGGGAATCAGACTCTGAAACAGAAATATATTTATTTCTAAAGCAGGAAGTATATTTATTAGGCAGTGCTGTCTAGATGAGGACCAGCAAGAGTGAAAGAATGAAGCAGAATGAAGAGTGAAGAATGAACTAGACAGACAAGTTGAACTCTATTGAAGTCCTGTAAAATATCTCAATTGATCCCTTGAGGAACCTCTGAAGCTGGGAAAGCCCCTCAAAGATGTCTGAATTGAGGCAATAGCCAGTCTTTGGAAATCTGCCACTCCACAAATATGAATCTTGAATGAGACGACTTTCTTTAGCCAAGGGCAATTTCCAGAGAAGAACTCAGGAGACAGCAGCCAAGTACCAATAGTCCCAGTAGCTAAGGGAAGGAGTGCTTCAGTCTCAAAAGGCCTGGGGGATTTGTGAGAATCTGGGAAGCATATCATAGCATCGACTACAGATGATCAAAAAGAACAATACATAATTCATAATTTACAGCAAAGTTCTGCCTCAATCTCAGATGCAATTGAATTTAAAATTATGAAAAGGTAAAATTTTAGCAAGAAAACAAAGAAACCACCTGAAATGCTAGCTACTGGAATTATGGAAACTTTGATAGTTAGAGAGAAGAAACAAAACCCCCAAATCCCCATTATTATTAATTTTAATTATGCATTAGGACTTTAAAGGGTACCACTTTGAATGATAAATTATATAGTCACTCTGTCTTTAGGAGTCAGTAATGATGAGTGGGTGGAAATGAGAGTGACTCACGTTTCTCTAACTACCCTTTACTGGCTTCTGTCTTCAGGACCTGAGACTTGTGACATCTTGGCCTGCCATGATCATTTTCAACCTGAGCAGTTACAACCCAGGACCCTTCATTCTGGTGGGGATCCCAGGCCTGGAGCAGTTCCATGTGTGGATTGGGATTCTCTTCTGTATCATCTACATTGTAGCTGTCATGGGAAACTGCGTTCTTCTCTACCTCGTTGTGGTGGAACGTAGTCTTCACAAACCCATGTTCTTTTTTCTCTCCATGCTGGCCATGACTGACCTCACCTTATCTACAACCGGTGTGCCTAAAACACTCAGTATCTTTTGGTTGGGAGATTGGGAAATCACATTTCTGGGATGCCTTACACAAATGTTCTTCCTTCACTATAGCTTTGTCCTGGATTCAGCCATTCTGATGCCCATGGCATTTGACCGTTATGTGGCCATCTGTTCTCCCTTGAGATATACCACCATCTTGACCCTCAAAACTGTTATCAAGATTTTTGTTGGCATCTCCATTCGAAGCTTCTTTATCATCCTGCCAGATGTATTTTTGCTGACACGTCTGCCTTTTTGCAGGACACGCATGATTCCCCACACATACTGTGAGCATATAGGTATTGCCCGGCTGTCCTGTGCTGATATCTCCATCAACATCTGGTATGGCTTTTGTGTTCCCCTCATGACAGTCATCTCAGATGTGATCCTCATTGCCGTGTCCTACGTTCTCATCCTCTGTGCTGTCTTTCGCCTTCCCTCCAGAGATGCCCGCCAGAAGGCTCTGGGCACCTGTGGTTCCCATGTCTGTGTTATTCTGATGTTTTATACACCTGCCTTTTTCTCCATCCTTGCCCATCGCTTTGGACACAATGTCTCCCGTACTTTCCACATCATGTTTGCCAACCTCTACATTGTTATCCCACCTGCACTCAACCCCATTGTCTATGGAGTGAAGACCAAGCAGATCAGAGATAAGATCACATTTTTGTTTTCTATCAAATGTACAAAATGATGTTCCACCAGGCAATGGAAAAATCAGGGTAAGTTTATAATATACAGAAATGTAGCAAGAATAAAGAAGCAAATGCAGTTTAAAGAGAAAACTGCCTACAGCTGGTTTGTGTACCAGGAAAGTGGCCTGATTTCTGTGAACAAGATGATCTCTTTGCTTATGGAACAGGGGATTGTGAGGAGGTGAAAACAGACAGCTTGATTATAATAAATGGAAAGAATAATAAAATTTGGAAATTGTGATTTGCAGCTATGGTGAGTGATGTGGTTATGAACTCTAGACATCTTTAAAAAATTTAAAAATTTGTTTTTTAGTTCTTTAAAAAATTTTAACTGACAATTATTCTATATAATTATGGGGAACAATGTGATGTTATACATATATACATTATGGAGCAATTAAATCAGGCTAATTAACATATTCATCACTTCATTTATCATTTATTTCTAGTAAGAACATTTAAAATCAACTCTTAGCAAGTACAAAGTACACAGTACATTAACTATAGTTGCTACTGTGTACAGAGATCACTATTTCTCCTTTCTGACTGAAACTTTGACCTGTTTGACTAAAACACCTCCCCCTTCCATGTCCATTTCCTACCCCCTGTGGTAACCACAATTCAACTCTCTATTTCTATGTGAACTCTACCTATATAAAATCAAGCTCTATCTTACTGTATGAAGATTTTGCTTTCTGTGCCAGCTTGCTAAAATCACTCACAGATACCAGAAGAGTTTCTGGTATTCTCATCTGGTTATTTCCATTTTGCTGGAAACATGGATTTGCCAAGACGTGACATTTTTTAAAGTTTACTGAAGGAATCATAAACAGATTCAGAGCTAATTTAAAAGTACATACTCCTTTAATCCTAGTAGGAGTGCAAACGCAAGATTATTTACCGACACGCATGAATGGCCTCCATGAAAGACTAATGGCCTAGAAAAACACAACAAAGCAGGGGACGGCTGCCTATACTGTATTTTTCCTCTTCCCACCCTTTATTTCTGACCTAGTTGTCTCTACTGTTTTTCCACCTTCTTCCCCAAGAATGTTATTTATTTCTATGGCTATATGACTGACCTCTTTACTGGTAATGCTATATCTCAGTTGTCATATGTGATCTTTCTGATCTTTCCAGTGTTTGCTTTCTGAGATCACAGGGTTAGTGGTAGGATTAAAATAAAAAAACTAGATAGATGTGCTTGGCAGAGTGTAAATAGATTCTAACATGTGTGTACGTGTGGTATCTGCTGTGTTAATATCTTTCCTAATTACGGTTGCCATGTCTAGTCAAATGCATCATGTTTAAACCAAGTCTCATTATTTTGTCACTTAAAATCCTCCTTCCTCTTTACTGCTTATGGAAAGAGAAAACAGGTTAGGCTCAGTTTTGTTTTTCTCAAGTTCAGATTTACTACCTTCACTGCCAATGGCTTTCTGGTGGGGAAAGTTGCAAATTTTCTGTGCCATTGTCAGAAAGTTGCAAATTATCTGTGCCATTGTCATGAATGAAATTATCTGCTCTGGCTTATTTCCAAAACTGATAATTATACAACAATCAGCAGGTAACTTTCCACACATAAATTGTCTTATTCTATATACTTCCTCTTTGTGTAAATTTCTTAACTTACACTAGAGATTCTTTCAATAGAAGAATTGTGTCCTGTTTTACCTTCCCACCCTCAAAATTTAGTGCAGCATTTTCCAAATAGTAGGTATCAATGAATGTGTCTCTAGTATCTTTTCGTCCAGACTTTCCACATGTAACTATTTTTGAAATTTTTGTTATTCCATTTTTGTTACTCCTTGGATTTAGTCCTTCTCACTTTTCTATCACATTTATTTCTACCTTAATCCAGATACTTGGAAATTGCACCTAGACCAAACATTGCACACATACTTTCTGTCATATATCCAAGACAATTAGGTGTAGTTTCTGTGCTCAAAAGAACAATATAGAGCTTATTAAAAATGAGTAATAGGATGGATTTAGAAAGCATAGAAAGGACAGACTCATTCATGAACTAGCTAACAGGAAAAGATAAATGATCAAACAAAAAGCAAGAAAAATAAATTCACAGTACATAGATGCTCCTTTAAGGAAAAATTCACAGCATAACCGGCCTTTGTTTTGTTTTGATTAGGACTTGACTCGTTGTTTAGTTTGACTGATTGTTTCTAAGAGTTTGTGTTATAGCCTTGAAGAGTTCTAAGTGAACAGGAGGGTACAACCTGTTCACCTTGGTTCTTATCAGACCAAATTTTAAGGACTTCTAGAAATCTGGCCTCACAGAGAAGGAAAAAACAAAAATTAAAAAGCATGCACAACACTTTTACAACCATTTTTGCTATTAAAGTTATTAACTAACTTTTTTCTTTCTCTTTGCCCCATAAATAAAAACCACAAATCCCCACCCTCTCTGCACTGACACTTCTTTCTTTCTCTTATGTCATTCCCTTCCCACCTTTGTGAAATAAAATAATCTTTCTTTCTTTAAAATGAGTCTAATCTTTAAGATAAAATAGTTTTTAATCTTTATGTGAAAAAATCTTTCTCAGCCCTCCATATGAATTCACACCCTCACATGCATGCCTTTGAAGGAAGGAGGCAGTTGAGGCTTTCATGCCGTGTATTTGCCATTTTACTAAAGCAAATTAGTAATCTACTAATAAAATAAAAAATCTACTAATAAAATAGTAAAATAAAACAGATGATGCATCTATCATATATATATATATTTTCTTTTTTTGTAGAGACAGAGTCTCACTTTATCACCTTGGGTAGAGTGCCGTGGTGTCACGCAGCTCACAGCAACCTCCAGCTCCTGGGCTTATGCAATTCTCTTGCCTCAGCCTCCCAAGTAGCTGGGACTACAGGCGCCTGCCACAATGCCTGGCTATGCATCTATTATAATTTTATGCCAATAACATTCACCAAGCATCTGTTATATGAAATAAAAATGTGTACCAACTAAGAACAAAGACTCAGAGCAAGAGCACACACTGTTTATAATCAAGATGGGGTAGCTAAGGAAGAAGAGTAAACCACACATATAGATAATGTATACAGATAATTTCAGTATGAAATGGTATTAGAAGAGCATACACACACACACACACACACACAAAACCCCCGAAAACCCTCAACCACTCTTTGGAGTCGTAGAAAGCCTTCCATAGGACACAATTTCTGACATGTGTACTGAAGACCACAAATAAATTGATCCTCAAGAATAAGGGGATGGGATCTGTCATCTGGAGGTGATTGTCTACTTTAGGTGGGAATCCATGTGTTTCAAAGATTTGTATGTTTAAGTAGGTGGGAGAATCATCCATTTTAATGATAGCATTACTCAGAGTCAGAAATAAGGACACTCATAAGCTGAGATGTTCAGCAAATGGAAGGAATGAACTGAAATATCCACAGAAGAGGTCTCTAACCTTTCTCAAAGTTTTATGCTACTTCTGGCATTTGAAGATTAATTACTAATCACACATCTCTTTTGACTCTCTCTTGAAAAATGGTTGAAAATAGATTTGCTATTCGATCCTATAATTCCTTAATTAGGTATATATCCAGAAGACCAAAAATCACATCATAATAAAGATATATGTACCAGAATGTTTATTGCAGCCCAATTCATAATTGCTAAGTCATGGAAGAAGCCCAAGTGCCCATCAACCCATGAATGGTTGTACGTGTATACCATGGAATATTAAGCAGCCTTAAGGAAAGATGGAGACTTTCCTCTTTCACGTTTACATGGATGGAGCTGGAACATATTCTTCTTAGCGAAGTATCTCAAGAATGGAAAAAAAAACATCCAATATACTCAGCCCTAATATGAAGCTAATTTATAGCTTTCATATGAAGGCTAAAACCCAATTATAGCACAAGAATATGGGGAAAAGGGCAAGGGAGGGGAAAGGGAAGGACGGGTGGAGGGAGGGCAATTGGTGGGATCACACCTATAGTGCATCTTAGAAGGGTGCTAGTGAAACTTACTAAATGCAGAATACTAATGTCTTCATATAGTGATTAAGAAAATGCCATGAAGGCTATGTTTAACAGTTCTATGAAAATATTTCAGATTGTATATGAAGTCAGCACATTGTGCCCCAAGATTGCACTAATGTACACAATTATGATTTAATAAAATTTTAAAAAAGTAAAAAAAATAAAAAATAGAAAAATGGTTGAAAGACAGACACAGGAGTCAGACAAGTGGACATAAAAATATGAACTTTATTTCTATTAATGTTAAATTCAAGGATGTGATATGACTGGATAGTGAGATTGTTTGCCCATTTTCCAATTTAAAACTTGGCAGGAAACTTCCAAGGATGATTTGGAGTCCATGGAACAATCACAATGGCTCATTTATTTGCAGAAGGAAACCATTGGACCACAAATGTGGACGTTCATGTATGTGCACATACGTGAAGAAGGCTACTGGATCAGTTCCCAATAGCTACTGATAAGGAAGAATTAAAAAAATTTTTTTTCTTAAAGCTGTGGATTAATACTGTTGTAAAATATAGTAACACAAATTACTTAAACATTTTTGAAAAATAAGCAAAGAAATTTCAAGCATCAAATTTCCTATTTATTCAAAGGACATAAAAATTAATTATTCACTAAATTGTATCAGTCTGAGAGGCTGAGGGAGGAGGATCACTTAGGGCTAGGAGTTCAAGAATAGCCTAAGCAAGTATGAGACCCCAGCTCAACAAAAAATAGAAAAAGTATTTGGGTGCGGTGGCCTGTGTCTATAGTTCCAGTTACTTGGGAAGCTAAGTTCAAGGAGAATCGCTTAAAACCAGGAGTTTGAAGTTGCAGTGAGCTATGATGATGCCACAGCATTGTAGCCAGTGTGACAGAGTGAGACACTCTTTCAAAAAAAAAAAAAAGGGAAATCATGGCTCAGCGCCCGTAGCTCAGTGGTTAGGGTGCCAGCCACATATACTGAGGCTGGTGCGTTCAAACCCAGCCCGGGCCAGCTAAACAACAATGAAAACTGCAACAACAACAAAATAACTGAGCAATGTGGCGGGTGCCTATAGTCCTGGCCACTTGGGAGGCTGAGGCAAGAGAATAACTTAAGCCCAAGAGTTTGAGGTTGCTGTGATCTGTAGTGCCATGGCACTCTACTGAGGGTGACATAGTGAGACTCTGTCTCAAACAAACAAAATTATTCAATAAATATCACCAAAATGAACATGATAGGAAATAAAAAAAAGACTTAACAAAAATTGCATAAATTATTCTTTGTAAGTATGTATGTAGTAGACAATTAATGTAAAGTATTTACATTACATTTATGAGATACTGTCATTCTGCAATTATAGTTAACC
>CAUYON010092506.1:0-48028 GCA_963573935.1 Arctocebus calabarensis
CCTGTAGTCCCAGCTACTTGGGAGGCAGAGGCAAGAGACTTGCTTGAGCCTAGGAATTGGAGGTTGCTGTGAGCTGTGATGCCACAGCACTCTATCCAGGGTGACAGCTTGAGGCTCTGTCTCAAAAAAAAAAAAAAAAAAGAAAGAAAAACTGAGACAAGAGGATCACTTGAGCCCAGGAGTTGGAGGTTGCTGTGAGCTATGACATCACAGCAATCTATCCAGGCCAACAGCTTGAGACTCTGTCTCAAAAAAAAAAAAAAAAAAAAATTGAGCAATTTTAAAATGTCTGTATTTTGGATTATCTAAATCTAAAATGGTTAGTTTGATTTATTATCCAACGAATGAGGCAGGTTGTATGAAATTGAAACTCTTTGCAAAAATGTAGGATACTATATACATGTTTGATATTGCGAGACTCTTACTAAGTCATGGTAATGTGTTTTAGATTTATTTTTTCCCTATGATTACTTTCTTTTATAAATTTTTTTGAAGCTTGGATCTAGTGCATTACAAACCATTTTTGTGCCACTTGTACATATAATTGACAAACTTTGAGTTGTAGTTTCGGTGCTGAAATGTGACAGTAATTCAGAAGTGCAAATGACTTACAGGGATAGAAGACAAAATGTTTGAAATGGGATTATATTAGAAAATCCTTGATTTTGATTTGTTTTATTCCCATCTTTTTTTTTTTCATTTGTAATATTTACCACCTTTTAATCTTTTTATGTCCTTGTAGAAACATGTTTTCCGCATTTAAAAGAGGATTTCATGTTCATTGTAGATAATTTGGAAGATAGAAAATTAAAAAAGAAATTTAAAATTGTCCTTAAATCCATCCCTGAGATAAAAGTAAAGTAATTAACATTTCACTGAATTTTTTAAAGTGTATTTCCATGTATTTTTATATATGTATATATATATATGTATTATGTTATACTATGGATATGCATGCTAGCATATGTGTTTTAAACTGTGTTCTGTCCTACATTTCTCCACTTACTAGTGTTTTTAAGGCATTTCCCCTGTCATTTTTGTTCATTACAAAATGTGTGAGGAAAAAGGATGTGACTCCATAATTAAGAACACTTAGGGTTCAGGTAACCTGAAAAGTTAGGCAGGCAAAGCATACGGCTTTTCCTTTAAGACTCTGCGTGGCCCGTTTCTGTTCTCCCAGGATCAGATCTTTTATTTCTCTTAAATATTTTGGCATGAATCTATTTTTAGGAAAGAAATGAAAGTTATGAATTGTGTTTTAATTTGCCTAATATTAATATAGTAGAATAATGTCTGGAAAGGTATAGTTAACCCCATTTCTTGCATAAGGTTGTTGGCTTTTAATTAAGTGATTTGAAATCATATATAGAGTAAATAAGGACCTTTAGAGAGTTAAGGATATTTTTCTTTCAGACTCGTTTCTACGAAACCGTTCCAGTTCTGACCATGAAGCTACAGCCATGATGAAAGCTCAGTTTATGAGTCTCTGGGATGGATTGGATACTGATCACAGCTGCCAGGTATTTGAATGAAATCTGCCCTCAACTTGTACTGTTTTTGTTCTTAATAGAAAATTTGGCAGAATACGTGTTATGCTTTTGTGCAGATGTCTTTTTCATAATTATTTTTATTTATCATTGTTATGAGATCCAAAAGAATATGATCTTTTTCATAATTGTTTACATTTATCATTAAGTGATGAGATCCAAAAGAATATGAATATGTCTACTTGAGGGCTTCATATTTAACAAAACATTAGTAGATTACCTAGATACCTGAAATGGAACAGTGGAAGAGGAAAAACCAGGGCAAAGTCTCTCCTTAAGAGTTTGAGAACCTCTGTGCCAAGGAAGAGAAATGACCAGTGGCTGTAGGTATTGTGTACATGTTTCTTTTTTCTTATTCCTTAGCTTTTTCTTGGCTCTTACCATAATTCCCTATAGTCTTTACGCTCAGTTCTCATGTCACCTACCTTATTTTTTTTTTAACAAATTCATTAGTTACCAAAACTTACCTCTTATCACGTATTCTTTGTGTTAGGATTCGAGTTTCATACAGTCTTGTTTCCTAGGCTTTGTCTCTTCTATCTATACAGCTGTGAAAACCACACACCTAGGCTTCCTTGTGCGACCAAAGAGAAAGCCAATCCTATTGTTCAGTTTCCTCTTTGAGTTTTCAGTTTCAATTAGTTTTTGGCCTCTGAATATTCTGTGTATTCTTATAGTCTCCATTATGTATTTTAAAAGAAAGTTCTAAAAAATATCATCTGGGTATCTAGAACCATTTTTCTTTTTAAAAACATTTTATGAATCACTTATATCCTATGGAAAAGTTAACTCTTATTGTTTTAACTTTGATATTTTCTCTTTTGTAATCTGTTTTGCCTTTTTAAAAAACACAATATATTTAAAATCACATGTTTCATCACTTTTTGAAAATTCAGTCATTATCTCTTCAACTATTGTTTCTTCTCCATTCCCCATGTTTTATCTCCTTTTGTAAGGCCAACTGGATATATGTAGGTTTTTACTTACATTTCATGTCTTTTAACTTCTCTATCATATTTTCTGTGTCTGTGTGCTACTTTTGGATAATTTATTTATCTTTCTTCCAGTTTGGTAATTCTAGGTTCAGTTGGAGTTCTTCTACTATCTAATCATATCATTGAGCTTACTATTTCAGTTATTATATTTTTCAGTGCTAGAAATTCTTCTAGATTATTTTTTAGGTCTTTAAGGTCAGTTTTGATGGACTGTTTCTGGTTATTGGTGTTTTCATTTGGATTAGAAAACCAAAGCCCTGGCATCAACTAGCTGTGTGATATTGGCCAGATTTTATAATCTCTTTGTATCTCTATAGAGTAATATCTACAAAAAGGGAAGAACAGTGTCCACCTCAAAATTGTTGTGAGGGATTCATGGTTAAAGTGCTGACATACATTTACATTTACTCCGTAAGGATTTGCTGTGTGGTTTTGTGGTTCCTTGTCTAGTCCTTTAAATAAGTTTACATACTTGTTTTATGTAAACTTTATGTATTTATTTTTATCAATAATTCTTACATATTACTCTTCGTAGATCTGGTTCCGTTTGTTGCTTTGAGTTTATAGTGTAAGTTTTATAATTTTGTAGGAAACTCTTATTTGGCAGAGCTTTGTATGTAAACTTTTAGAACCTAGATTTGAGGCTTGTTATTCTATGGAGCTTTGCCTTCTTCTCTTCTTTTTTTCCCCAACAAAAATAGATAAATTTATTTCTGAGACTTATATTAGCTAGTGACAAACCATGATGTGTGCACGTACATCTCTACCCAAGAGCCAGGGCTGGCTTCCGTCTAATGCATTTTCTAACATGTGACGAATTTTTCTAAGGATATGGTACTTGTTGATTCCTGTCTCATTAGGCTCTCTAATCTGCAGGTATCCAGCACACACCCCACTTTCTATTATCTGTACACTTCTAGCCTTGTTTACTTTTACCTATCTCATACACAGGCTCTACTACTGGTTGTAACTTTATTCTTTTACTTCTTTGCAGACTAGCAGAGACATTTTTTGAGTTTTATAAAATACTTTATTATGCCTTGGCGCTCGTAGCGCAGTGTTTACGGTGCCAGTTTACGGTGGCACCGTAAACACGGCTGGTGGGTTCAAACCTGGCCCAGGCCAGCTAAATAACAATGACAGCTGCAATAAAAAAAAAACCAGGAGTTGTGGCAGGCACCTGTAGTCCCAGCTACTTGGGAGGCTAAGGCAAGAGAATTGCTTAAGCCCAAGAATTTGAGGTTGCTATGAGCTGTGATGCCACGACACTCTACTGAGGGGGACATAGTGAGACTGTCTCAAAAAAAAAAAAAAAAAATTATTATTCGTATGTTTTGTGGACAAGG
Organism: Arctocebus calabarensis; assembly: GCA_963573935.1. Lineage (NCBI taxonomy): Eukaryota > Metazoa > Chordata > Mammalia > Primates > Lorisidae > Arctocebus > Arctocebus calabarensis. The sequence goes on from CAUYON010092506.1 coordinate 3,889, forward strand.
GGTTCAAAGGTCCCAAGTTCCTCACATTACTATAAATCTAAAGTCTGAACTACACTATTCTGAAGAAAATTAAGCTGCATGTCTTCCTTTCATATGACCTTTATGAAAGTATAGTTTTTTGTGAGGGAAACAACTTTTAGCTTTTGCACACAACTTAGATTGATGGAAACATTTTCTATTAATTCCTTCTAATTAGCGTCATATACAAATTGCCAAAAACTAATTATTCCCTGAAGAAATGGCATTTAAAGAACTTAGACAATTGGACAGTTAGCTGATGTAAGAGAAAATAATTTTATACCTTATAAGATTATAGTGTTCAGTTATTAAAACAGGTGATATGGAGGCAATTGGATGACGTGTATTCCAGAGCCCCACCGTGTGATTCTGGTACAGCACATTGCACCAAAACCATAATTCCTTATTATACAAACGGTAATTACTGTTTCTATTATGATGAGTTTTGACTTGAGGGAGCAAATGAAGATGCTGTTTTTTTTTCTTTTTTTTATTAAACTCGTGTAACTTTATTTTTACCTTTCACAGTGTGTTGAGCGAGTAAATTGATACTATTAATTTTGAATAGTAGTTTCAGACATACTCTATTTTCATATGCACTAGTTAGCTTTTCACTGAATTGTCTTTTCTCTGATAATGGATAGAGCCTACCATCCATGTACCTTTGCTAGCTTCCTTGTAAGTATAGTATGATCACAGTGGAAATAAAAATAGAGAATGACCTAATGAAGCCCATTATTATTACTAGAAACTTTAGTAACTGATGACATTCTTCATCTTAAGAGACTGAGACATAAAAGATTATGTTTATGGGTATTCATTGATGAAGTTGAGCTTTTGAAGCATAGATTTAGATCTGGTTATTTTAAATGTGAAATAATAAAAAATTATATTTTGTTTTAAAGAGTTTAAAAAGTTTTAACAAGTAATACCTTACACTGGCTTTGCTACTTAAGTGTTTAAAAAATTACTATTCCTTTTTACTTTGATTTCTTTTTTTTTTTTTGAGACGGGGTCACCCTCAGTAGAGTGCTGTGGCGTCACAGCTCACAACAACCTCAAATTCTTGGGCTTAAGCGATTCTCTTACCTCAGCCTCCCAAGTATTGGGACTACATGCACCTGCCACAACGCCTGGCTATTTTTTTGTTCCATTTGTCATTGTTATTTAGCTGGCCTGGGCTGGGTTTGAACCCACCAGCCTCGTTATATGTGGCTGGCAACGTAACTACTGTGCTCAGGTGTCAAGCCTATTTTGAATTTTATCTTATTTGCAGTAATTAGAATTAATATATATGTAAAGATTCTTTGTTATCCAGGCTGGAGTACAATGTCATGATCACAGCTCACTGTAACCTCAAACTCCTCGGCTCAAGTCATCAGCCCCTTATAGCTAGGGCATGTGCCACCATGCCCCACTAATTTTTGTTATTTTGTGTACAGGTGGTATCTCATTATGTTGCCCAGGTTGGTCTGAAACTCTTGCCTCCCAAAGTTCTGGGCTTATAGATATGGCACCACACCTAGCCAAAATTTGCTGCTTTTTTTTTTTTTTAAGGCAAAGTCTTACTCTTTCCCGTCAGTAGAGTGCCCTCATGTTCTAGCTCATAGCAACCTCAAATTCTTGGGCTCAAACAGTCCTCCTACCTCAGCCTCCCCAGTAGCTACAGGTGCCCATCACAATGCCCAGCTAGTTTTTCTATTCTTTGTAGAGACAGGGTTTTGCTTTTGCTCAGGGTGATCTCAAACTGCTGAGCTTAAGCAGTCCACTCATCTCAGCTTCCTAGAGGGCTAGGACTACAAGCATGAGCCATGGTGCCTGGCCTAAAATTTACTTCTTCTTTTTGGGGGCTGGGGCTAGGTTTGAACTCGCCACCTCCAGGATATGGGACCAGTGCCCTACTCTTTTGAGCCCTTGGCGCCGCCCTAAAATTTAGTTCTTTATATGAAATGACAAGTAGTTTCAATCACTCTTGCTTTTTCATTGTGAAAATCTGTTGTACTTCTTCATAGATCATGTGCTAGATTTATTTGAATTATTTGATTCTGTCTTCTAGAATTCTGTTTTCCATGGTAGGTTTTCTATTCCATTTTGTTTTGGATTAAGCTTTTTATTATTTTACCTATAGCTTTTCCTCCAAATGAGCCCATTTTTCATTTTTGTTCAAATACTGCTACAACCACAGTGCCTTTTGTAATTATTTACAACCAAATGTAGTGTCTTCAGCAAACTTCTGTATCACTTTTAATCTCTTTTAACAGTATACTGTACATCACAATATCCTTATTTATATGATTTATTATCTTACGTAGTTCATTTGATTGCTTTTAAGGTTTGTTTTAAGTTCGATAGATCTTTTTGTTTTATCAAGTTGCAGGGAACCTGCAAATAAAATTAGGGACAAGTGTTAATAGTTCGATTTTAGGACCACTTAACCCAAATACAAAATTGCATTCTGTTGTAAACCTAGCTTTTTCAGATTTTTTTGTGTTATATTTTCTACCTCTAGGTGGCAAACTCTCACAGTTAATTGCAAGTAATTTGGTTCAGAGGTTCCTGAATATCATTAAATGCGGAGAGTAAGAATAGAATATAAGATTTGCTGGATATTTTATCATGCTCTGTAGTCAAATATTAGATTATTTCAGAAATCAAAAACTTCTTAGACAGATAAAAGATAATGTTAGAGAAATACTTTTCCATAGATAATAGTAGAGAAATGTATTTCCATAGAAGACAATAAATTTTCATTTTGGATTGATATATGCTTTTACTAGGTTATACTAAAATATCAAGACTTATGTTAATATTGACATCCTTTGGAAACTATCTTGTATCTTTCTGTCTTTACTCATATTGATTCGTAAAGTTGATTTTTTAATCTCTACATCCTTTATGAATAAATGACATAGACCCCAAATTGGCAGAGCTACCAGTCTTTTTTTTTTTTCTTTTTTAAAGAATTCTACCCAGCATTTTGGTGTTTGCTTTTACTCTGTTGCCTTTGTTTAAAGTTAAATTGCTTCAGGTTTTATTTAACATTGAGAAGATACCACTTGCAGTGCTGATGCTGTCATTAGATTATATGACATCTAGAGAAAAAAAGCACATGATATGGACTAAAATTACCAGAATATTCAGACTTAAGGGGAAATGATTATCTCCATAATATTATGTTTATTATTACTTATTTTTTTTTAAGAGAAAGGATCTTGCTCTGTTGCCCAGGCTGAAGTACAGTGATGGGATCAGAGCTCATCACTGCAAGCTTCCAACTCCTAGGCCCCTGAGCAGTCCTTCTGCCTCAGCCCCCTGAGTATCTGGGACTATAGGCACACTCCACCACACCTACTCAATTAATTTTTTTTTTTTCAGTTTTTGTTAGAGATAATGTTTTGCTATGTTGCCCAGGCTGGTCTCTAACTCTTGGCCTCAAACTATCCTCCCATTTTAGCCCTGTAAGTCCGCTAGGATTATAGCCATGAGTCAATGCACCTGGCTTCCATAATACTGTTAAAAGACCTGAAAGAAGAATCCCCCCTAAACTCCTAAACTACGTACCCATGCTGTAACATAACGACATTGAATGTTCAGTCATTCAACATATATTCATTAAGCAACTACATCATGCAAAATATGATAAATTTTAAAAATAAATCTATATAATTCTTCAGTAAAGGTACTTGCAACTGAGCAGTACATATTTTAGTTACTAGAAATCCAGGGAAATTCATTAATCTTTCTAGCTTTGCTATTAGCCAATCTATTTAGGATTAATTTCAATTTGTATTTGTAAATATTTGAGTAATACAATATTAAAATCAGATTTCATATAAAAGATTTAGATTAAACACCGCTTAATTTTATTTATCTTCTAAATCCTAATAATGACAACCTTAAAGGATGTTGTTTATAATGCCTTTTGTTTTCTTTAGGTCATAGTAATGGGGGCTACCAATCGTCCTCAGGATCTTGACTCAGCTATAATGAGGAGAATGCCTACAAGATTTCATATCAACCAGCCTGTATGTGGATTTCATCGATAATATTAAGAATTAAATATCCACTTATTTTTAGGTCTCTATCTGTGGTCTTAGGAAGGGAACATTTTATTTTATAAGACTTGTTTGTGACAGGCAATGAAAAAATGAGGCAGGAAACTCCAAAGATACGTCCTTGTCCTTTCTACTCTCCTCTTTGATTTTTTTGTTAGTTCTGTCCTAAGATAAGTGTTATTTGCCTCTCTAGGAAAATCTAAATTTTAGTTTTGGTTTAGTGTAGAATAAAATCGAAGGAATTGGGTTTAAAGAATTGTCCTATTCCTGGCTCGGCGCCGGTGGCTTAACAGGCTAAGGCGCCAGCCACGTACACCTGAGCTGGTGGGTTCAAATCCAGCCTGGGCCCGACAAGCAACAATGATGGCTGCAACCAAAAAATAGCCATTGGGCGTTGTGGCGGCACCTGTAGTCCCAGCAACTTGGGAAGCGGAGGCAGGAGACTCACTTGAGCCCAGGAATTGGAGGTTGCTGTGAGCTGTGATGCCACGGCACTCTACCCAGGGTGACAGCTTGAGGCTCTGTCTCAAAAAAAATAAATAAAAAAAAAAGAATTGTCCTATTCCAGAGGCCTGGCATGAAGAATAACTGGAATTTACTGGACTAATTATTGGCACACATAATCAGTGCTTCCCTCTGATGGGATTCATGATTCTAGTAGCTGAGATATTACACTGTAACTTAAGAATGCAAATGGTAGGTGGTATTGAACTAGTCAGTTCTACCTTCTTTCTAGCATTCTTTTTTGTTACTTAAGAAGTAGATGATTATAACTCAAGTAGATGATTATAACTTATTGATACCCTATAATTTTTGCATAGAGTGCTCAAGTCTCATATTTTCCCTGCCTTTGGATTGAAAGAGAAAGAAAAAAATTAAGTTTTAATAGTAGAAGATATGTTCCCTGCAATTAGCAAGTTACATGTTCTACCATTAGAGGAACTAAATTATAATTCCATTTATTACCTTTAGCTTAAGTCATTTTATCCCATTTATATTCTGTAACTTATCAGATCGGTTTGGGACAGTATACATGGTCTCCTAAAGACAGATGGTCGTGGCCTCTATAAAATTACTCTGATCATCTGTTTGCAATAGCTACAATCAGTGGTTCCTCTGAGGCTATGCACACATTAGCTACTTTATTAGAAAATTTACCTGATAAATCAATGAAGAGTTTTTTTAACTCTTAAATATAGAAGACTATATTTAGTATTACTAATATTATTGAACATTAATATGTCAGACAGCTGCTAGGCTGTAGTGTTGCAGGGGAGGTGGACTCTAAATAAGTAATGTAAATCAAGGAATTTACAGAATCCAGCTGGCTCCTGAAGGATGCTAGGAATTGATAGGCAAATAAGACAAGGAAAGGCTTTCCTGCCAGTGTGAACAAAAGCAAGGTGTGGGAGCACTGTCTACTGGTGAGTTCTAGAGGTAGTTCACTTAAAGCACTAAGGAAAATAGACGGAGATGAGTTTGGAAAGGTAAGCTGCTGCCAGGTGCAGATGACCTTTGTGTGCATTGCACAAGAAGTTTGATTTTATTTTGTAAGCAAGACATCAGGACATCTTTTCAAAGAAAATTAATTTACCTCAGTGGTTCTGAAGACATACATGACTGGTAGAATCTCTATCATATAATCCAGTTGTAGTCCGGTACACAACTAGTAATAATATATATTTTTTGTCTTTATTATTAAATCATAGCTGTGTACACAGCCCTACTAGTAATAATATTTTTGATGTATAGAATTGAATGTAGGATACAACAGTATGGAAAGTAACCCTTTTTAAAGTTGTAGATCTAATATACCGTGTGAGTTATCAAAGTGTGTTATTGTAAGTTTGAGCAAATATGTTTTAAATCTGTATAGTGTTAACATAGGAACTGGAACTTTTTGTTCTATTTTTAGTAAATAAACAAACACAATATAGGGCAAGTTTTTTCTTAGATAACTCTGATGTGAAAGTGTATGATTAACCTTACCTTAAAATTCCTCTCCAAGTTGAATGTTTATTAACAAAAAATGGTTATTTGTGATTATTTAACATATGCCAGACTACCTTCCTACTTGAATTACAGAAACAGCAGGGTTGGGTTTGGTTTTTCAGATAATATGATTTGATATTTATTGTAATTAGCATTGTGTTGTTGACAGATGTAGGAATAAGGATTAATTCAGCCATGGTAACTTTAGAAACTTTACAGTGTATATATTGGATCCTGCGGGAGGACTTAAGTGTAGTTTGTGTTTACTGTTGTAATGTGATGCATCCCTGGGGGAAAACCCATACAAACGTGTAAACAAATATATCATTAACACTAAATAGAAATTCACTAAATTTACTAATATAAATTAGTAAACATGGAAGTTTCATGTTGACATGGAGGAATGGAGGGATCATTGTCGTCTCTTCTACGTACTGGTAAAAAAAATTGTCAGTGGTAGTTTTGTAAGTTTCTTAAAATAAAAAATATTTCAGAGATGTAGAGGACATGGTAGTAGAGATATTCATTTACTTTGCCCAATAAATATTAAAGGCATGTTATTTCCCAGACATTGTACTGGGCACTGGGAAGACAGAATAAGAAGATACAGTTCAGTAGGACATCTATAGATCATTACTATAGAATCTTGAATCTAGACTGTGCTTTGACCTCAGAATTTCTGTCATTTCCTGTAGTAGTTTGATAGTTTATGAGGGAAGAAATACTAGAAAAACTAGTTGATCTTTTTTTTTTAAACACTAACTGGAAATTATCCTGGTTTTAGGCTTTAAAACAAAGAGAAGCAATCCTGAAACTCATCTTGAAAAATGAAAATGTAAGTAAAAAATTATAATTTTTCCCCATTCCATATATAAGGTGTTTATATCCATAAAGTCATTTTAGAGCAGTGGTTCTCAACCTGTGAGTCACGACACCTTTGGGGGGTCTCCTGCATATCAGATATTTCCCTTATGATTCTTAACAGCAAAATTATAGTTATAAAGTAGCAACAAAAATAATTTTATGGTTGGTGGGTCACCACAACATGAGGAACTGTATTGAAGGTTTGCAAGCATTAGGATGGTTGAAAACCACTATTTTAGAGAGAAATAAAGAAGGAATCTGAAAATATAACTTTGAAATTGACCTAAATTATTATAAAACTTGTGCTTACTTTGTAACTCTGTAACTGTGATGTATTTGAAATTAAAGATCATTTACTTAATTTTTTAAGTGCCATGTGTATCTATGCAGTAAAATGCTCTTGGATATTTTTCAGACTTATTCACTGTATCTATCTATCTAATTATTTAAGTGCCATCTTGTATCTATGCAGTAAAATACTCTTTGATATTTTTCAGACTTATTCACTGGTTATGTAAGATACTTTTTTTTTTTAATACGGAGTCTCACAAACTTTTGGGCTAAAGTGATTGTCTTGCCTTAGCCTCCCAAGTAGCTGGGACTATAGGTGCCCACCACAACACCCAGCTATTTTGTTGTTGTTGTCGTTGTTTAGCAGACCTGGCCCAGGTTGGAGCCCACCAGTTCCAGTGTATATGGCGGGTGCCATAACCCCTGAGCTACGGGCTCCACTTCAGCACCCGGCTATTTTTAGAGATGGGTTCTCGCTCTTTTTCAGGCTGCTCTCGAACCTTTAAGCTCAGGCAATCCAACTGCCTCTGCCTCCCAGAGTGCTAGGATTATAGGTGTGAGCCACCACGCCCAGCCTCGTGCTGGAATATTATTAAAATGAATTTTTCAGAAAAGAAATTGCTAGATCAAATGATAAGAGTATTTATAATTTCAGTACAATTGCCAAATCATCCATGCTAATTTACTTATATAACAAATATTAGAGTGTCTCTTTCCCTAAAGTCATGCCAACAGAATATTAAGAAACTTTGTGCCAAGATGGTATGTAGAAAATGGTTATTTTGTTGAAGTCTTAATTTGCATTCTTTAGGGATAAAATGAATGTTATATGTTTAAGAGACATTTGAATTTTTTCTGTGAATTGTGTAGTTTTATATTCTTTGCCCAATTTTTTATTGCAGTGAGCTGTTTCATATAGAGTTGTGATAACTCTATGTATTATGGAGATTTTCCCTGTGTCTAGTTTGAAAATATTTTTTCCCAGTTTCGTGCTGATTGCATAAGGAGTGGTTTTTCTCTAAAATTGGTAGTTGTATTAAGAGACTGGATGAAATTCAAATCTAAGTTGGTGGAAAAGGGAGACAGCATGGTACTTTAAGTCTTCCTTTGTATCTTTCAGTGGTATTCTAATGATTTATTTCTTTAAAATACATCAAAATAACCATTTACTATATGCAGAAGTTTAAAGAACCTAGCAAATTACAGAGTAGACCAATGGTTATTAACTATTTAACAAGGGGCATCGTAGAACCCTTTTAAGAATGAGATAAAAGCTAGATAGCCTTTCCTAAGAAGACTGCATAGGTACATTAAATGCTTTGTTTTGGGTTTTTTCCCAGCTCTTTTTTATAATATAATTATGCTAAACTGTGTCCACCTTAAGGTCTGAAAAGGTACCTTATATACCACTTCTGAATACCGAGATTTAATTAGTGTTTATTCAAAGTAAACACACACCACACACACAAAGAAGATAAAGGAAAGAAAGAAAGGAGGGGAGGAACAAGAAAGAAAAGGAAAGGAAGGATGGAGGAGAGGAAGGAGAATGATCGTTAAAATGCAGCTAACTTCAAGAACTCACATAGGGACAATTGCTGTCCTTGGGTTTCTGTGGGACGTGCTGCAGGACAGAGATACGCACCACAGGGCTGTGAAATGTAGGAAATGACAATGTAGAAATGGAATGCTTTGCTTGTTGTGATTAAGATCACATTAATCACTGACTGATCAATAATTGGCAGCACCTAGCTCCTGGAACCACTTGCACCTGTGCACACAAGGCACAGGACTGGAAGCTCAGGAACTAGCTGCGGAGCTGACTGAATACATCTGGGCTTGTGCCACAGCCTCCCTAGCCAGAGGATCCCGAAACTCTAGGACAGTGGTTCTCAACCTTCCTAATGCCATGACCCTTTTGAGAACCGCTCTCTAGGGCAATGACCAGAAGCAAAGCACAGTGATAAGCACCATAAGCAGGTGTTTCATGGGCTGGTTGCCTGGAGAGTAGCTTGTGTATTATTATATGATAACATCAATGTTTTTGTTTCTGGCACAGATTATTAGTTTTAACAATATTTAATATAACATAGGCAGCACATTAATACGCATTGGCATATTCATTCCCAGCAGAAGTTGATCCCTCTCTTTTCAATACAAACAAGTGATCTTTTACTTGGATGATCCTTTTGACGCTCTTCCCCTTTCTATATGCTTTCCATGTGCCATGCATTTCTGGGCCCTGAAGATGCAGAGATGAAAAATGCATCCTTTCTCCACCCAGTCAAGTTACTAATGGGTTTAGAGCAATCATTTTTGGTTCCTATGAAGAAGCAATTTCCCCAATGCTGATTGACAATTTCCCTTTATTCTCAGGAGTTTAGTGAATCTTTGGGAATATATTTACAAATATTCTAGGAATTCGTGACCCTTCACTTTTATCCCAGTCCCTCCCCCATGATATACATTATCAGTGTTTTTCTAACACACAACAAAAGTCTCTCCTTTTAGCCAAGCCACAGGCACTCTGGTCATAGCTAAATGATTCAGGAATATAACATAAGCACTGAGCTGAATCAAACACATCTCATATTCAAGAAATTGAAACGTGAACCCAGAGACAGCAGGTATCTCAGGTGACTGAGTAACAGACACCCACAAAATTTATTAAGACAACAATTTCTCACAGGTCTGAGTTGTTTGGACAGTTCTGCTGCTCTGAACCAGGTTCCGTGGGGCTCCCTCAGCCCAGCAGTCAGGGGCAAGTTGAATGGGCAGCTCTCTCTGAGCTTGCTCTCAGAGCTGGGGTTCAGCTCAGAAGTCTGGAATAACTCCTACTCTGTGGGCCGCATCTCCCAGCCCTGACATAATTCTCATGGCAAAGACAGGGAGCAAGTGAGGAAGTGGAAACCTGCAGTGATTATTCAAGTTTCTGCTCATTCCGTCACTGCTATCCTCCCATGGCCAGTTTCAGAGGGACATTGGTCCAAGGAAAAAATGCCAAGGAAAAATGTTGAAATTAAAGAAAAAAAAAACAAAAAAAACCCCCCAAAACCCCACAACCAAGAATCCTAACAGTATATATATCTTGCTAAGTATTGACCGGGCAACAGGTGATCTTGTGATGTATGAGATATTAATCACAACATTGATACAGCTGTACCAGATGGGGACTGAAGGCCTCTGCTGATTACTCAGACCCTGCAGGCTTGGGAGCCCAAATAACTCCTTGGCCCACTCGAAAGAACATTCCAAGCCCTAAACCATGGCCAAGCAGAAGCTTTCCAGGGAAAGCAGTTATCCCTGGGATCTCTCCTGGCGTGGCTGCCTGCTTATCCAGTACGCCAAGTCCAGTCTCTCCCTATATCCCTGAGGGCCACGGCTGTCAATCTGCCGAACACTCAGATCTCTGCACTTGCCCAGCGTCTCAATCCCCATTTTGGGCAGCTCGGTCAATAGATTACTCGCCCCAGTTCTCCCAGCGAATCCCAGCACTACAACACGCAGGGGCAGCGCACAGCTGAACGATATTAGCTCCTTTCCGGCTCAGCAGCTTAGTCTGGGGCCCCAGACAACACCCAAAGTCATCCACACACGGGCCCAAGATCTCCCAAGGCAGTTCAATCAAGTGTCCAAGTACAAAAAACCAAAACAGCCCCCAGGGAAGGCTTTTCCTGTTTGCAATCTCACCGTTGATATAGTTAACAGCTGCAGGCAGCCTCCAACCGAACTAACGCACCCACCACTTGCCAGTTTTCCACCGCTTCTGTCCTCCTTGTGGGATCCAGAAGTCTCTCACTGACCTGTGTCACCGAAGGGAAGCCTCTGGGCCAAACCCACTGGCCAGAGATGCCTGGGGTCCTCTCTCCCGACTTTCACTGCGCCCGGCAGCTCAGAAGCTGCTACTTGGCCGCCATCTTCCTCCAGAATCCCCTTTTCTTAAGTTCAGCAGTCACCAGTGATGCCTGGTTCTGCGGACGTCTCCATTTTCTTTGTAAATGCTTTGTATAATTCGGAGGAAATTGCTAAAATCCTCTGTGTGTTCAAGGTAAGTAACTGGTCCAAGACAAGAAATCCACAAGTTACATTTTATCTTTTAAAGGGGTAAATAATAGACCTGTTTTACATCTGAGGAAACTGCAACCCAGAGAAGTTATATAATAACTTGCCCAGGATCACACAAAGAAGTGGTAGAGCCTTTCTCTTAACCGTGAATGTTATCTCTGTTGATAATCTTGCTTCCCCAGTGACTGGAATCTTCACCTTTTCATGGTTTTCTTATACTTGACTAGTTCCATACATAGTCGTAACTTTATCACTTTCTCATGTACAAGATTGTGAATGGTAGAAATATAGGCAGTCCCCAATTACAAGCAAGATAGGTTCTGTAGGTTGGTTCTTAAGTTGATTTGTATGTAAGTTGGAACAGCTACATTTACCTATTACCTGTAGTAGCCTCCATTTGTAAGTGCAAGTCATTGTTTAGTCAGATGTTACAACTCAGGGACTCGACTGTTTGTAACTTGAGGACTGCCTGTAGAATGGCCCAATGCTGGAGCGGCAGCCATGGTCCAGAGATAAAGTGGAGATGTTGATTGTTTAGTTTTTAACATATATCAGAGTATAATTTGGAAGGAAGCTATTTTAAAGCAGCATTTTAATTTATAAAATATTCAGACATACAGCCTTATATTTCTCATGAAGACTTAACAAGCAATTTTAACCTGTTACCATATTTGCCTGATTATCTTTTTTGTTAAATTAAATACAGCCTTACAGATCAAACTCAGCAGCCTCTGCATGTGCATACACACACAATACTCACACACACCTACCCCATCACCGTCATCGGTAATCTGCTTTGTATCACTTGACATTAGCCAAAAAGCTGAGAAACGATGACCAGATGTGTATCAGCTCGTGAATATATGTGCACACCTAATACATGTGTAGGGTTAGGTTATTTCTATTCTTTCACCATTGCAAACAACAGAGAAATTGGATTCTTCTGTATGTCTGTCTCCTTTATATACCTGTACAAAGAGTTCCCCAGACACAAGCAAGTTAAAACTACGAAGGAAAAAGAATTAACTATAATCAGACTTAAAGTTTCTGTATCACAAGATAATGTGAACACAGTGAAAACACAAGCCACAGAGAAAACATTTGTAACTGTATAACCACAGAAGACTAAACCCCAAATTATATACCAAATTTGTCATAATGAATTTTTCAATTTTTATATATGTACATTAGATCACAGTTGCAATCACTACCTCTAAGAACTTACTTTTATGTGTCAGTGTATGAGACATATGCAAAAAATTCCCCAGTATTTTTTGATTTGTCCACTTCTTTATGTAATTATTAATTTTTGCTGTATATATTTTGAGGCCATGTTATGTGTATATAAACAGGTACAAAATTTTATATTTTTCTGGTGAATTATTTATCATTATATAATGATTTCTGTTCCCAATTATGCATTTTGAGTAAAAGTCCACTTTGATTAACTTGAACTGTGTTAGCTTGCTTTTAGTTACTATTTGCTTTGTATATCTTTTTTTAGTGTTTTACTTTCAACTCGTTTTTTTCTTTCAAACATAACTAAAAGCCTGTTTGTTTCTCCTTCAGTGCTGTGTGATTATTACAAACCTCAAATAGCTATGTTTTGATTTTTCATATAATCTGATCTTATCTTTCACCAGCCTAGTTTAGTCAGTTTGCATTTATGGAAATTACCGATAAATTTAGATTTCTCCTTTATTATTTTAATACTGTCCAGATATTATGCTCTTTCTTTGCCTACCCACCCCACCATATCCCATGCTCTTTAGTATTGATTTTGTGTTCTTCCTTCCCTTTTTCTCTCTTCCTCTGCTGGTTTGGAAGTTGCATGTTGTTTTTCTGTCCTTTAGTGGTGCCCTTAATTTTTTGACATACGTACAAGTACATATACACATAAAATGTAAGTTAGTGCTGTCTGTGCCCTCTTTCCAATGCTATAATCCTAGCACCTTAGAACACCTGGATGTAGAAGTCTTCCTTCTCTTATCTAGCATGTTATTATAGTTCCACTTTGTGTCTGTACCCCAGATTAACTGATTATTCTTTCTATTTATATAACTAGAACTTACTTGGATTTATCCATGTGTTTGTGATCTTCTTTGCTCATTATTGCTTCTTGTACCACTCCTACCTTCTGGATTCCTTTTTATCAAAGAATATATGATTTCTCTTTAACCTCAGATTTAGAAATATGAGCACTACCACAGGAGATCATAGTTGCAGGTCTGAATAGACCCCATGTTGTCTCACCTCTGAGTCTCCTGTCCAAGTGTAAAGTTGCTGTCTTTACTTCAATACTGGGTCTTCCACAAATACAAACAAGAATTTAGTAACTAATAAAGGTGTAGTTTCAGGTCAGTGGAGGAAAATAAATGTCGTGTGACAAGTGATTAGCTTCATAGACCTCTACTGTATTGTGTTTACATCCTAGCTCTGACCTGACCTTTCTAGGTCTCATGATTCTTAATAGAAAGTAAAAATAATAATACTTACCTGACAGGATTAAATGAAAATAATACATGTAAAGTGCTTCACACACAGTAAATGAGATGTAAGAATCATTTAATAGGTGGTAGTCAGAAATAAAATTTTTTCTTGCTCATTTTCTCTTCTTACTCTCACTTAAGTTAGGACGGTGATTATATTACCCCATACTAGGACTAGGACAATCACTTGTTTTAACTATAAGCTTAGGTTGGGGAGCAAAACTGTAGGTGTTGAAATTATGTTGAGGTAGTAGAATACCTAAGCATTACAGTTAAGTGAAATGTTGAGTCAAGATAGGTTTTTTTGTAATGGACTCTGGACTTAATGATGTAGACTCTTTGCTAAGTCCTCTCTGAGTATGTTGAATATATTATAGAATAGTAAAAGATAACAAAATGTACGAGTGGTGTTTGATGTCTGTTCTTCCCATCATTCCACAGTATATGTAGTAAGCCTTATTTCTGTCTTGGGCATAATGACGAAAATTAGATTTCAAATTTCTAAGCTTTTATGGCTAAGAAAAGGCTCCTAGAAACTGAAAATATTTTTTAATGTTTCCCCTCCCATATTGTTATAATGTTCTTAACTTTCTTTAACTCGGGATGGGTGTTTAGTAGTATCCTTTGCAGTATATTTTGTGTTTGTTTTTTAAACATGGTGCATGTTTTTCTTTAAGGTGGATAGGCATGTAGACCTGCTAGAAGTTGCCCAGGAAACTGATGGGTTTTCAGGAAGTGACCTAAAAGAAATGTGTCGAGATGCTGCTCTTCTCTGTGTCAGAGAGTATGTTAATTCTACATCAGAAGAAAGGTAAGTGTATTTTTACTTGATTTCCAGTCTTTGCCAAAACTTTTTAAAGCAGGGGTATCCAATTTCTGCTGCACATTGGGAAAATAAGAGGGTTTTTTTGTTTTTGTAGAGACAGAGTCTCACTTTATCACCCTCGGTAGAGTGCCGTAGAGTCACAGCTCATAGCAACTTGGGCTTAGGCGATTCTCTTGCCTCAGCCTCCCGAGTAAGTGGGACTACAGGTGCCCGCCACAACGCCCAGCTATTTTTTGATGCAGTTAGGCCGGGGCCGAGTTTGAACCTGTAGCCCTTGGTATATGGGGCCGGTGCCCTACTTGTTGAGCCACAGGCACCACCCAGGAAAAATAAGAGTTTTTTATTGGGCTACACATAAAGCACAAAGACGAAAGCTGAAAGCTAGTTAGCCAAAAAGAAAACAAAACAGGTTTGTGCATACAGATAAGCAAAAAAAGTTAGCATGCGAGTCTCAGGTTAGACATCCCTTTTTTAGAGCTTTTATGTAGTTTATTTTGCTTTAGAATAGCAACTCTCCCTATGGAATAGAAGGTTAATTTAAATCAGCAAACCCCTACCCTCTCCACCACCACCATGACCAACTTTTTTATTGCTGTTTTTCTAAAGGGGAATTCTGAAAATGTACAGGGAAGGGCTTGTGGGTAGGATCTGGAATGAAGTGGGAAGAAGCAGAATTTCTATTTACTGTCCATAGAATGGGTCGCAGAAAGTTGACAGAAAACTAGGGCCCATCTCTACTGCAGAAACAAGGTTCTCTAGCTTGATTGCTTTTGCATCTTAATTTTCATTTCACATAGAAATGAATATCTTTGAGAAATTTCACATAAAAAATGTGAGGGGGCCATGGGGTGGCTGTTGAAGACTAGACCAGTGGTCCTCAACCTGTGGGTCACGACCTCTTTGTAACGATGAAAATACTTCATGGCATTAGGAAGGTTGAAAACCTCTGGGCTAGACTTTAATTTGTTAATAAGAATGTATTGGTTGGGCACCTATAGGTAAGTGGTTAGTGCTGACCCCATGATAGGGATGATGGGTTTGAACCCAGCATGGGCCTACTTTTAAAAAAAAAAAAGAAGAAAGAAGAAAGTTTTTACTGAATAAAGAAATCATTCATCACTGTAGCAAATTTTACTTGAAATCGGTTTCAAAGCGTGGTGAGTTTAAGAAACCAATTTTTTATACCAGTCCTATTCCAGCAAAGATACTAGATTCAACCCTGGTGATCCATGCCATGTCTTTTAAGGAAGTTTCCTAAAAGGCTACCTGCCCTAACTAGTGTTTTGCTGTATTTCTTTTCAAAGTATCAACTTTCTAATAAAGACTTTCTGTGATACTTAGTAACCCAGTGTACTTTTGGGGGGTTGTGTAGAATGAGTTCTCTTGGTTTCTAGGTTTCCCTTCCTCAACTCCCTGAAATTTTCATTCCCAATGAGTCAGACTTGCCAGTGGTATTCATGTATTTAACTATATTGTGTTGCCATAGCAAGCTTCACCAAAACTTTTTTTTTTTTTTTAATGGAAAGCATACCCATCTGTAGTGCTCCTTGTGGAGTGGTTCACTCTATTCACTTGTTGCCACATTAATCCAGTTACTTTAGCAGACTGGGAATCCTTTTGACCTCTGGAGTCTGCCTTCTAAAGGTTTTTATTCTTGTATATTTAAGATTAAGAGGAAAAATAACAAATCTATAAATAAATTTTGCTTTAGTAAGTTACTTTAATAATGAAAGACCTATTTTTCTGCTGCTTCAAAGTCCTGAACACTATATTACAATCTGAGAAATCTGGTAGACTTGGGTTATCATAACTTTTTCCTTCAATCTTTTTAGTGCCTATAAATTACAAAGGAGCAATAATATGCTGGACTTTGTTTTTCTCATTATTGAAGTGGGAAGGATTTAGAGGTTTTTATTAACAGCAAAAAATTTTACTTTCAATTTGTAAACATTCACATGAGTATACCTAGGTATGCTAATTTTTAATTCCAGTTTTCCTGGGAATAACCCTTTTGGTTCCTTGATTGGAATTATGTTCTCATTTGGATAAATTAACCCTCCTTTATATAATATTTTCACCTTACGTAATATTCTGTACCTTAACATTCTTAGAGTATGAAGTTTTTGATTTTAGCCAGCCATTTAGCTACCTACCTCCTAACAGTGCTTTTTAATGATCTCCTATGACTTGTATGTGCGTAGGTAATTCCTGGAGGAATTTATATGAAGTTGTTACTTGTAGTGGTCTTTGGGGTCTTGAATAGTGAAGTGACTTCATTGTTACACACTTTTGTATAGTTGAAACCAAATTTATGTTTTTACCTCACATGCCTATTTTAATGTTGGAAAAATCTTCTAAGGGGGTGTATTCTAAAATTATTTGAATATGTGGTGGTTTTGTTTGCATTTTAGCCATGATGAAGATGAAATTCGGCCTGTGCAACAACAGGACCTACATCGGGCAATTGAAAAGATGAAGAAATCAAAGGATGCAGCATTTCAGAATGTTTTAACACATGTTTGTTTAGATTAAGAGTAAAGATCATTTGTACAGTTCACTGATCCAGTTTGGTGTGCCCTCATACCAGCTAGTGGTAGCAGAGTGGAAGGAGTGCTCTTTAAGCCACGAGGGAGTTCAATGTTTATGGTTTTATACTCTGAATTCTAAGTTATTGAGATATAGCTGTTATATAAATGGTATTACTACTTGTCAAAAATCATGAGGAGGAACAGTTTGATCCAGCCTGAGCATGGGTGCTCGTGTTTGACCTCTTTAGCCATATGTTGTTCCAGCCTTATAGAATCTAAGTTGGTCTTCAAGTTATACATGATTCATTGGGTCATTAGTGAAAAGTGGGGATGCGGTTAGGTGCTGGTTCTTACACAAATAAGTGTGTGTTTGTGTGTGTGTATTAAATGTATATAGTCACACATTTTATATGGACAGTCTGTAGATATGTTTGAATACAGAAACTTTTTTTTTTAAACACCAACTACTGAATCCAAAGTACCAAATAGTATATATAGCAAAACTTAAGATTTAAGGTTGTGTCAGAAGGTACAGTGATTCAGACACTTCCCAGTTGTCGTTTGTGTTCGCCTTTTTTAAGTTGAATGTTCTCGGTCTGCAGTTGAGTAGTTGGATCTGCCATACCTGAATGTGTACATGGGCTCCATTCTTATGGTTGTCAGAATAGTCATAAAAAATACTTGTTCGTTGATCAGCATTGAATGGATAGGTAGTCATGTGATCAACACTGATTTCACCACTTTCTGCGAGCACATTGAGGAGAGGTTTTTAAAAATTTTAAGTTTATTTACATGAAAGGCAGATTGAAAGCCTTTCAAAAGAATAGGTTTGAAAAACCTCAGTATCCTTCAATATATGTATGTGACTATCTTTTTTTCAGTTAATGTAACAAATAGTTCTGTTGTAACCATGTTTTTTGTAACATTATTTTAAAGTTGTATGTTCTTTAATTATGGTCTAAAATAGTTGGGTCACCAAAAATGAAATGATACTTTAAAACAAGTAGCTATTACTAAATGTGCTAAAAATATTCATTTTGTAACTGATTTTTTTTTTTTTAAGTTTTCTTAGTAAGTTATAAATTTTATGCAGGTTAAGTACAAATACACACATCAAGATCCCATGTTGTAGCTGTAGTTATTTGATGTGAACTACATATGAAATTTTTTTGTTCAAAACTCTGCTAAACAGAATTCCGTTACAGCCATCTAAATACACAGCATGAGGGAAATGGCACAGCACAATCTTGAGATGCCTTCTAAATCATCAGAAAGATTAAATTATTCTTCATGTTTCTGTTTTTATTGTAGTTCTTTGAAAACTTTCAATCTTTAGTCATGAGTTGTTAATTTAATTTCTCTGATAATGTCTCTTACCAGAATCTACTAGATAGCTTATTCTTCAATTGTACTTTGAATGGTGGGATAGAAGTTTCAAGAGATTACTTTGGATAATAAAAAGCAAATTATGAAAGAAGGTGAAGCTGATGGAAAAATTGAACACAAAATACCAAAAATAAAAAAGCCACCCATTTTTAATAACTATATTATACTATAATTTTATAAATGTATAATAAAGGGGTCCCTCTTTATTGATTTATCTCCACTTAATCTTTGGTGTTTTTCAGTTATTTTAAATTTTCTAGAGTTTTTTTGGTTATAAAACTTGAGTTTGGACTGCTTTTATCTTGTTATGGCGCTCTCACACTTTTATAGCATATATTCCAGTAACTAATCATTCTGTTTTAATGTAAATTTCAGCGATCATTTAATTTTAATATGGTAGCATATTGATTTAAAATAAGGAGTGATATATCTTCTACCCCATGTTCTTTCTTTTTGGCTTCTTTTCTGTTCACAATATCCAATAGTAGTACTTATTAAATTTGTCGTGATTTTAATCATCAGGTGAACTTCGAGAAGTCACTAAAGTCAGCAACCATGACTCTTCTAGGCATATTAAGGCCATAAAGTAATTGAGGGAGAGTTCCTATTCATATGATTGTAAAGAACTTCTAGTATTATGTAATAATTATCCTGTTTTAAACATGTGCACATATGTAATTGGATTCTAGGTTCTAAGATCCTTTATTTTGGATAATACTTATGTGTACTGGCTCTAGAATCACATTGCCTTAATCCAGGTTCCCCATCAATGAACTGCAAGTCCTTGGACAAGTTACCTTATTTCTTTGCACCTCAGTTTCTCATCTATAAAATGGGGCAACAGTGGCACCTACCTTAAAGTGTCAAATCATGAGGTAGAGCACAGAGGCTGACACAGTTAATGCTCACATGTTAGCTATCACATTCTTAAGGTCATTACTGGTACACACTGAGATACATATCCTATTGACCAGGCTCAATCTTTTAAGTATTCTTTATGCTTAAACCAGTTCTGTAATCCCTATGCCTATACTCCAGGGATTGAGATCAAAGAGATCACCTGTGTGATGTTTCCCTAAAAGCCTTATTTCTGGAAGACTTCTGATAAGTCTGATGTCTCAGGCTATTACCAGGCCATTTATTTTTTAAGAGTTTAGAAGCTCAATATTTGAGTCCATGTAGTATCTCCTTTCCTATTTCTCTTTTCCATCTCACCCAACCCCATCCCTGCAAGTTGAATCAGAATTCATGTTTTCAGAGCTGAATTGGGGTAATCCACATGGACTATAATAACCTAACCTTATTTAATAACTATGAATTCAGATATAGTACTCAATGAGGATATCGCAAGCTTTGAATGTTCTTGTGTAAAAATGGCAGGACCAGCATCTCAGTAAGAATTTTTTACTGGAATTGTGTTTTCTGGATAAATGTTACAGCTTTCTTCTGGTTAAAGAAAATAAATTGGATGGTGTATATTTTATAATTTTCTTTTTAACATCTCTTAAATCAGAGTACTGAAAAGGATTCTGGTTTACTGAGTATGTATACTGCATGATCAAAACTCCAGCACCAGCTGGATACCTCAAATAATGCCATACAGTAATTCCTTCTTGAGCTGACAATAATCCTTATAGGGCCTTCATCATTCAATTAGAGTAAGTCATCAAAGATAACATTTCCTAATCTTTTCAAAAGCTAAAGCTCTTTCTTTATATGTGTAGAAAAAATTACTGCCCAAGTCATCATGTTTATGAAATCATATTGAGAACTCAAATCTTATTAAATATGGTCTCCTAATCAAATTGAGTAAAATATGATTGGTCTGTATAACACAGATGCCGTTTGGAAATAAATCAAACATAAACCATTTAATAAAATATCCTAGTTGTGCTGGTATTATACCAATGTATACTAATGACCCATAAAGGTCTCATTATTAAAACACTGAAGTGAGAGTTTTATTTTGTAATTGTCTAATATTTACAGTTATAAATATGCTTGAGAACACTTTCAGATATTAGCTTTTGTGCTTTTAAATAAGTTATAGTGAATGTTAGTATTCAGTGTGGAATGCATCAAACATACATTTGTGAGCTGTGACAACTCAGTTTTAAAACTAAAGCAAAAACATTGAAATAATTACTGCCATGCAAACATGGAACTGAAATTAGAACACAATTAATGTTCTGAAAATCAGGGTAGCCCTACTCTTCCATACACTATATCCAGATCCAGGAATCTACACCCAGTGGAAAAAAAGCAGCCTGGCTCTGCTTAATTCTGCAGGCCTTCTCTCCGGAAGCCAGTTCATGTGGACTCCTTGCCTCCACTTCTTTGCTAGCCTTGTGGAAAAGGATTTTTTTCTGGGTTTTTCTTGTATCACTCTAAAATGTCCATATTCTAGCTAGTGCTCCATTTATTTTTTAATACTTTCAATAAAATTACAATATAAGCAAAAGGAAGGCAGTCCTTTGGATAGCTGTATCCACTGTTACTAAGGTAGGGAGATGTAAATTTCCTTTACAGAAGGACAACTTTTCAGAGCTATGCTTCCGCAGTTCCCAGAGTAACCAATTTGAAATATGCCAAAGAAGTATATTTTGGGGTGGCATAGTCTGGCCTTTCATAGTCTCCTCAAACCTTTAGACACAAGAATGGTTGACTAAGCTGGTGCCCATCTAATTTACTGATTTCCTGCCTATGAGGAAAGTTACGTTAAAGATCAATGCTAGATCTAAAAGTCGTGTAATAGGAGGAAGAAGAGGAGGAAACTAACTTGATGTTCTCAAGCAACCAAGATTTGCTTCTTGCAAAGAAAACGGGTTAGAAAAAAATCTTGCAGCTTGATCAAGTGTCGATGTATTTATGTCTAAGATGGACTGCTGTCTGACCGGATGATTTGCCTGTGCCCTTCCAGGATCTTTTCACACCGCTCTGAGCAGTTTTCATCCTTCTGCATCACTGACATGTTTGTGTATTTACACACACATTTTTTTTTTGTCCTACGTGGTCCTACTAAGTGGCACTGGGAGCCACCACGTAACATCTGGGGAGAAAAGAGAGGGCTATAAATGGTAGCTTTGTATTGGATGTCATTACAGTTTTATTTGGGGTGCGGATCAGTAGCAAAAAACTGCACGAAGCCTTCAGGACCGAAGGGAAGCAGGGACTCAAGGAGTAAAAACAGCTGTGGAACTGAAGGGCACAAATGTGAGTGGAAACAGGTATCCTTTCTTTTTTTTCAAATTAATATAAGGGTACAAATGTTTAGGTTACATTGTTTTTACTTCTAGGGTAAAGTTCAAGTTGTAGTTGAGTCCTTCACCCAGGGAGCGTGCTGAACACCCTCACATCATGCACATTACAAGAGATCCTGCCCACCACTCGCCCTCTTCCCTCTCCCCACCCCTCTCCCTTCTCCCTTAATAGAATATATTTGTGTTTTTCTTTTGTATGGGAGTGTAGTTATTTGTATGTTGGTTTCATATTAGCATTGAGTACATTGGGGTATCTTTTCTGTGTTAGTGGTGTTGTGGGGATTGCTGAGGGGGAAAACTGCACGGCTTGGAACTCCTTGGTGGCACGGTGAGAACAAAGATCTATTCCTTTGAGAAAAGGGGAGCAAAGTAACCTCATCACAAATAGAGGTAGAAGAGAGTCAGCTCCTCTTGCAGTAAAATGCTGGGTTGAAGCCCCTGAACAACCCACGATCACTGGAATAATCACTGTAAGTGTTTGGCTGATACCACGTGGCATTCACATCTAGAGGACAGTTTAGAAAAGGACTTAAACAAGGACAGTCTCTTAATTATGGTCTCACAGAATGTCACTGCTGCTATCTCCAATTATACAAAGTCGCAAAGCCCGCAACGGCCATGTGGTCAGCCCACACCAGTGTTAGGAACAGAAAAGACTCAACCTTTATATTGAGAAATTTATTAAAATAAGAGCAAGCATCAGTTGTACATAGAAACAATCGTTTGCACTAAGTGTGAAACTAAAGCAGAAGAACAGTTTTAAATATATTTTAAAAATCAGAAAATAACATTTGGTTAAGGCACTATCTCCTATCTCATGTTTTCAATAAATACGCTGTTTTTAAAAAGGTAGTAGTAAGTACCTCTGATTAAGTGCATATAGATACTATCCTGTTAAAGGCAAACTTTGCTGTGGACATTATATGCAGTTCTCAACAGAACTTTTATTAGCTGACATTAACATTTAAAAAGAAATTGAGAATATGAAAAATATCACAGTTTTCTTTTTTCAGTTTAGGTCTCTTCCAGAGAGACCTATGTATAAAAGGTGCTTTTTCTTCATATATTCTTAGAAATAATGAATGATGCACAAAGTACACAGACTGCCTCTCAGGAAATAAAGACATCAAAGGATGTCTCAGAACAACTTTGGTCTTTGGGAAAGTTGCTTTTTTTAACCAGTAAAGTCAACAGAGTTTAGAAAACTCTAGAACAGTGATTTTAACCTCCTGGCATACTGGAGTGCCGTGAAAAGATGTTAGGTGTGCCACGAAAATTATTAAAGGTACTTAATTATTTTCGAAAAGTTCAAAGCACAGTAAGTACATTTTTTTAACTCTTTTTTTGTTGTTGAACATAATTTAAGTGTGCTGTAGAAGTGTATAGATTTAAGTATGCCAAGAGAGAAAAATGTTGAAAAACATTGTTCTAGACCTTTCAGTATCCAAGAAGGCAACTTTGGAAATCAACCTGTGTTCAGGATCTTTGTTTAGTTGCTGCGGGGACTGCAACCCAGCTTTCTGTGTTGCTTGGTGTAGACGAAGCACCAGACAAAGTCATTTATTCAGGGCCACAACGACTTGTGGTAATGCCAAGGGTGCATTTTTGTTACAGCTCAGCAGCTCAGGAGGCAGGCGCATTGCAGTGTTCACCTGTAAGGTGACAGGGTTGGGTTCTGGTTTTCCGTGGTCTTTTCCAGAGCTAGCCCCTCCCTAGTCTCAGATTATTTTTGGTTATAGCTGCTGCTGCATTCAGATAGGCCCAGCCTCTCCGTAGGACACAATAACCACAGCAAAGAGGAAAAGTTTCCACAACGTCGCAGGATTGCCTGACCCCTCAGTGCAAATCCTTTATCGAAGCACTTTACACTATTAAAAGTCATGGTTTATTTGGAGTCACATTATTCACAGAAGGCCATTAAGACTTCTTATTAAACAATGTAACTTTCGTGGCAGAAGTAGGTTGCATAGATCTCTAAGATTCAATTCACATTGTCGCACTTTTGGTTTCTGCATTCAGGCCTTCAACATGGTAGATATTGAGCAGCAAGGCTGTCACAGGCCTGAGGTTAAAAAAACATCTTGGCATTAGCCATACCTCTTTTAAGATGAGAAATCTTTTTATTTAAATCGATTGTACACAAGAGGGATTTATTTTACTACTGGTATATGACATTGGGAGAGCGCAGGTTGGCAAAACTTAAGCTGGAAAATATGCTTCACTTTTTGGCTAGTAGCTAGACCGGTGGTCAAAGCTTTAAGGAATCCAGGACCTAACTGCTCAGATGCAGTAGAGAATATGGCTAATTTTATTCTGAATGTATAACAGTATTGCTTACACCTGCTAAGATTTGGTCCTCAGTTTTGCACATATATAAAATATATATTGACTTTAAGTTATAGACACAATTTTTACTTCATTATAAACAATGTACTTTAAAATCAGTCATGGAGAAACAATTGGATACAAAGCATCTAATCACAAAAATAGAAAAGGTAGAGAGCACTTTAGAAACAAACTCTGGAGCCAAAAGCATTTAGTTGTTCTTCTCCAGGGACCTGTAATAATCCGTCAGGACTTTCCACGCTTTGGGGGCCATGAAGCCATCTGGGGGATTCTCTCCTTCCCGGGCTAGTTTCCTCATCCGAGTTCCTGAGATGAAGTCAAACTCGCTGTGCCTGTCAAAGGGTACAGGGTAGCAACAAAGAACTCAGTGTAGGTAAATAACATCTACCTTAAAGGTTCCTGGCAGAGGGTATGGATTTTTAGCCTCACATTTTTCTATAAATTGTTGCATCTTCGAAAGTGGGCAGTTCACTAAATCTTTGTTTCAAGAACTTGCAGGTTTAAAGGGAAATAATGGCAGCTACCCATTCAATATTCGCTGCATCTACTCTGTGGATAGGCTGTGTCTTGCAGCCGGGGGACTATTTCTCTGCCTACGCCTGCGGCCCTCACTCACACGGGGAGTGCACATCAACACTTCGCCCAATCTGCTGCTGCAGCGCTTCCTTTCACGTAACGTGCCGCACTCAGTGCGTGGTTAGGACTTGCATGTTGAAAGGGAAATACTTAGGGACCATCTACTCTTTGTAAGGGACCATGCTATAACTTTTAAGACACACAAAATGTGTAAGACCATGTCTCAGGGGGTTCATTCTGGTTAGGAGCCTGTGGAAAGGTACTATTTTCCAAAGGGCCAGAATTTTGCCTCATCATACCAGTTGTGCAGATGTTAATTAAAGAATTTTCCTCTTGACCGGGTGCGGTGGCTCACACCTGTAATCTGGCACTCGGGAGGCCGAGATGAGCGGATTGCTTGAGCTCAGGAGTTCAAGACCAGACTGAGCAACTGCGAGATCTCTTCTCTACTAAAAATAGAAAATTAACTGGGCCTGTGGCAGGTGCCTTGTAGTCCCATCTGCTCAAGAAGCTGAGGCAAAAGGATCGCTTGAACCCTAGAGTCTGAGGTTGCTATGAGCTACGATGACACCACAGCACTCAACCTAGGACAGCAGAGTGAGACTTTGTCTCCAAAAAAAAGAACAAAAAGGCATGCTCCTCTAAAATCCTACCTTCCTGGATCATAGAAGTCCATAGCTTTTTTGACTTTGTTGTAGGCAGCAACTCGGAATGGAATGATTTCCACAGACATGAGGCCAGGGGCCATGCTCAAGACCTTGCCCCCGTGAGTGGGTTCATACAGGTCCTTCTTGGTTTCCGGGTGGGGCATTCCTGCAGGGTCCCTGCCCACAATGTAGAAATTGGCCCCTGCAATCATCCGGGCCCTGCAGTGCCACTGGACCTGGGAAACGTCACATAAAGGAAATGCTGGTCATCGTGGGATCTGAGAGGTCCTGGTTTACAGAGACACCTTTATTCTGCTTTAAAAGTAATTGAGGTGGGTCACCTAAGAGTGGTAAGAAATTTGGTGAAGTTCTAAGACTCCATGCTGTCATGCTTGGTTATGTTGGGTAGGATAGGAGCTTTAAAGATAAGAATTCTCAGGTGGCCCTCACCTGTAATCCTAACATGCTGGGAAGCCAAGGTGGTGGATTGAGCTCAGAAGTTTGAGACCAGCCTGAGCAAGAATGAGATCCCATCTCTAAAAATACCCAGGCATTGTGGCAGGTGACTATACTCCCAGCTACTTGGGAGGCTGAGGCAAGAGGATCACCTAAGCCCAAGAGTCTGAGGCTGCTGTGAGCTGTGATGCGACAGCACTCTATCCAGGGCAACAAAGTGAGACTCTGTCTCAAAAAAAAAAAAAAAAGAATTCCCCCTCTTAGCAATCAAGGTTGTATTTCCTGGGCCCTTCTCCAAACAGGGTAGGAGACCAGAACACTCAGATCTTACCATTTACTATAACTGTGAATTTTAACTGTGAACAGGAACTGTGCCTGTTAAATCACAGGAAGAATAAAAACTCAACCTACTTGTGTGTATAGAAGCGGAAAAGTCTGCTTACTCCAATATCTCATTATCAGACTGCCATGAATGAGCTCATTACTTTTCACATACGGACATTGATTCCAGTTCAACACAGCACTTTTGCCCCTTTTATAGCTCAGACAGAAATACACAGGATGGAGAGGAGAGCTAGGAGTCTGGAACTTTGATGTGAAGAGAATTAATTCATTAAACTCAGTGTAGGGCGTTCCAAAGAGTTGAGACCTTTTCAGTTCATCATACTTGCCACAAACTTGTTCAAATCAACTACACTGATGGTGTGGTGTGACAAAAATCTCTGTTTGTAGTCTCACTGTATTATTATGAAGGGGAGACATTCATCTTTTAAAGGCCTCCCCGTCTAATGAAGCTTACAGGTCATTATGAATCACTTAGAGTAATTGGAACTTCGTGGAGCTGAGTACTAGGTTAGATACAACTTGCCCTATATCCAGTTAAGCTTCATTATCCACCTTCACTTACCAACCTCTATATTCTCAAAGGCAATGCATAATAGGTTTGATTTGATGTTTCTAGCATTTTTCAAATACTAAATGGAAACATAATTAGGTTGGATAAAGAAGAGACATTAGAACATTCCAGAATCTACTCATGAGGAAGGAAAAGGATCCCAGAGACTCAATTACTCTTGCAAGTGAAGTTTGGGTCTGCATTGCTGAGTCCCAGGGTCTCGCTCAGGGAAGGGCTCACCTCTGTGGGACCAGCATACAACATGGGGGATGGAAAGATGGCAACAATGGTGGACTTGGGATCCAGGATCCCTTCCTCGAGCACCGCCGTGTGCTGCTTCATCCGCCAGTCCAGAGGCACATCATCATCCTTGGTCCAGCCGCCCAAAGGGTGGAGCAGGAGAACAGGGTTCTTATAGCCCCTCTCTAGGAGCCTACGGCGAGTGTCCTGCATTAACAGAGCATGGCCATTGTGGACAGGATTGCGCAGCTGGAATGCAAACACCACATCTGGGAAGGGAAAGCAGAAAAGCCAAGGTCAGAGAAACACATGGCGACACTTGTCCACAGAACAGAAAGGCAAGATGCAGCTGTTTGTTGTTCAGACCTGCATTGAATCCACTTGCTTTTGATAGTCTGCTGGAGGGTACAGCCTGTGTCTTTGGGGGTGTTAACTCAGCTGCACTAACAAGGTTGGGACCCAGAGGCCTTATAGGGAAAGCCTATAAGGAATGAAAACATTTGTTGCCAGGACCTTTCCTGCATGCAATCCAAGCCTCAGGCAGGGACAGCATTAACCAGTCCTCTTGTACCCTGCTTGAGTTTCACTCTCCCAGGGTAAGTGAATAATCATGAGGAATGCTTTCTTGGACCTGTGCAAGGGGCAATAATGTATAGATTTTTTTAAAAATCACTTTAAAGTAGTGATTCTCAACCTGTGGGTCGCGACCCATAGGAACTGTATTAAGGGGTTGCGGCATTAGGAAGGTTGAGAACCACTGCTTTAAAGAAACCTCCAAAATAACTCCACTTAGTGATGGATACTTGAGAGCATGAGTTTGTTTGTTTTTTTGTTTTTTTCTGGTTATGAAATATAATTTTTATATATCCATTATGGAAACCTTGGGAAAAACAGAAAAAGCCCCAAATAGAATATATAAATCACCAGTAATTCTTTCATTGCTTTTTTTCCCTCTTATTTAAAATGTATAGTAATAAAGAGTGAAAATCTTTCCTGCCCTTTGATCCAACTGTATCCCCAGAGGTAGCCACTACCATCTGCAGTTTGAAGCATATGCTGCCAGAGACTTTCCTGCTTCTATACACACACAAGTAGGTTGAGTTCTTAACACTGTGATTATATTTTATTCTGTTTTTCAAATATGATTATGCCTATGCATATGCAGTTTGCTTTTGTACTTAATAAACACACTTTACGCATCTTGCTGTGGCAATGCATATTTTTAACTGCTGCATTGTTCCAAAACATGAGTGTATCACACCTTTATAAAACAGTTTCTATATTATTGATATTCCAATAAAAGATGTTTTCAGGGTTTGTTGAAACTTTAAAAATGCTGATTCCTGCTCTGAATTTTTTATCAGATGGAAGTGAGGAGGATCAACACGTGCCCCAGAGCCAGCCAACATACCAGCATTCATTTCTTTACATTTCTGTTTGAGCTCCAGAGGCGTCAGGCGATATTGGTCCAGCCCGTCATCCCACCTTATTCTCTCCAACACCTGAAGGTCTCCACCAACCAGCCAATCTCCACTTTCCATCACCATCTAGAAAGAATATTCTTCAGGTTGTCAATGATTAATATTGATTTCTATTTTATCTGAAAATTTTTCTCCTTCTAGGCCAATGTTGGGTTACCATTGAAGAACTACCTTTAGTTCTTCAGCATTTCTAGGATAGTTGTTCTCAGATTTTTTGGTCTCATGGCCCCTTTGTGTTCCTAAAGGGACCCCTCCAAGAATTCTCATTTGTGTGGGTTCTATCTATTATTTTTCATATTAGACATTAAAACTGAGATACTTTAAAAATATATATTCATTGAAAACTAACAATAATAACCCTATTACATGTTAACACATATAATATTTTTACTGAAAAATCAACATTTCATTCCCCTCCCCCCAAGTAGAATATACGGCATCATTTTATATACAGTAGAACCTCTGTAAGTTGACCACTCAAGGGACTCTAACAAACCGGTCAACATGTGGAGGGGGTCAACATAAGGAACTTAGAGGACGTGGGGTATATGCCTGGTCTATGAAAATTAGGTCAACTTAAGGAGGTGGTCAATGTAGGGGGCGGTCAACTATGTAAGTTCTACTGTATTTGCAATCTCTTTAATGCCTGTCTTAATAGAAGGGACCTGGATTCTCATATCTACACCTACATTCAGTCGGTAATAATATGTTGTTTGGGCTGAAGTATAAAAAGAAAATCCAACTACAGGTGGGCAGTTGGAAAAGGGAAGAGGATTTCAATAGCCTTTTATATATTCTTCTTTGATACTACACCAAAATTTAACAAGTGCTAGTTTCTAAGAGGTGAGCTGCATTGTGGAATCTGAAGGTGTATCAGCTCACTTTTCATGCTGTGTTACATTAACAAACCATTTCGCTTTAAATGAATCTTTTACCCATGAATGATTTTGTAACATTATATATTCATCAGTTAGAAAATATTAGTTTATTGAATTTGTAAGTCTTCCAAATGTTGACACATTCCATTTTAGGGTTGTTAAAAACATACACACATATGTTAATATTCCTACTAGCCTCATTAGAAAATTTTCTAATGAGAAAACTGGTAATCTGCTAAGCTTATAGTGGTGAATAAACATTTTTCCAAAAAAAAATTTTTTTTTATTGAATCATAGCTGTGTACATTAGTTCAATCATGGGGTACAGTGTGCGGGCTTCACATACAATCTGAGATATTTTTATCAACCTGATTGACATACCATTCATGATATTTTCTCGTTTACTATATGAAAACATTTTTGATCCGTATTTAGAAGTTTTCTCCTGACCCTTCGAATATGTACCACACATGTGATCTCACCCTTACTATTTGCCTTTACCACTAGGTTTTCATCCACCCAAACTCTAGCAATAACTCAGCAGAAAACCTATCAAGAGCTCCTTGCTGGTATGGCTGAAAACAGCAAGCTCTTTTTGGCATCATCTCCTCAGTACTGGTGTCTTTCTTTCATTCTCCTGTTTCCCTTGCTTCATCGTGATTCAAAGTTTCTATGAATAATAGTGTAGTTCCATCTTTGTGGGAGTTTTTGACTGTTATGTAGGGAAAAAGCAAAAGTATAATACCATGAAATTCCATTAATGATAATGATTTCTTAATTCACTTCCTTTAAGCACAATATACCTGCTCTTAAAAAAAAAAAAAAAAAAAAACCTAGGGAATGTAAGAACAAGATGGCCGACTAGAGGCAGCTTTCATCAGAAAATCTTGGCCAGAAGGAAAAAAATTGTACTGAAGTGAATTTAAATCAGTTGAAATTGGTGGTGTAGAGGGGAGAGGGTAGTTCACAGGGAGAAGAAATTAAGGCATTCAGCAACCCCACTAAGACAAACTACAAGGCAATAAAGAGGAAAGGAGAAAGCAGAGGACAGTTACAGAGTGAACCAGACTCAGAGGAGTCAGAGCGGAGCTGAATAAAGGGATAAGGGACCCCTTCTTCCACTGGGGGTTTTCCAGGAGCAGTGAAACACAGGAACTCTCACCCCATGGGACAGTGCTATGGGACAAAAGACACAGCTTTCCTGCACTCAGGCATATCCTCTCTGGGTCCCCCTCCTGTCTGGCAGAACAATTAACAATTTTGGCTCCTAGAGGTTGTGGCCACAAGTCATCCCCACTTTTCTTTGATTACTAGACAGAATACTCCCTGTTGGGGCCCGATTCCCTCTGCATGGGAGATGCTACCCAGCTCACACAGCCTGGAAAAACTGTTCCACACCCGGGCACCAGCAGGGGGAAAGGACTTTGGACCCTACCTAACCGCCATAGTGACCCTGAAAGCAAGTGTCACAGAGGCTGCTTCATCTGTCACTGGAAGCCCATAGAATGACTTGCAGATATGAAAAGTGATGGAGATGGGCCCTGCCTCACCAGCATATGTAACAGCAGCTCAGGAGGCCTCTGCACTATGTTGCCCAGCAAGCTGGAAGAGCCTCACTGCCTCCTCCCCCTGCACAGGAGGGAACTGTGGCTCAACTAGTCTATCTCCTGTGAGATGGGATCTATCCCCACTTTGTGAGGTGTTTCAACCACCACCTGTGCACATCCTCCAACCTAGGGGCACCTCCTAGAAGTTCAGCCTCCAGCTTTCTGCCTCTACTGGCTTGGAGAAGGGTGAGTCTGGTCTCAATTGATCCCACTCTGTGGAATCCTGGGGGGAAAACTGCAAGCTGCAGATTTCTCTCTCCACAGTATTTTAATCAGTTGCTGCCAGGACTGACACTTTGGCTGGGACAGTTGATTCACTAGCCATGAGTCACCCCTGGCCTAGGAGCATCACCTGGAGGTCCTGCCCCTAGCCCCACCCCACCAAGATTAGAGAAAACAAGGCTGGTCCTCAGGGACCCACACACAGTACACCCTGGAAAGGAAACTGGGAGGTTGTATTCTGGAAGGGCCATAGGAAAAGACAGTGGCTCATTTAAACAGTCAGTGGTGAAGGGGAGTGGTGAGCTCCACATCATGTAGCCTCTGGTTCTGATTCTAGCCTGCCAGTTTTAGTTTCCAAATGACCGGATAACCCTGCTGAGTGGGTTAGCATAACAAGTTGTGTTATCCTTTTCACAGGTCCTGGAAGGGTAATGGTGAATTCCATACCCCAGGGCCCTTGAAACTGATATCGGCCAATTTTTTTTTATTATCCATATGGCTCCAAATTCCTGCTGAGCAGGCTAACTGTGCAACAAATAGCTACTTTGTTCTGGCGTACACTGGAAGGGGTGGAGCAAGCTTTATATTCCAGGGCCTCTTGTGAGGTCTATGAAGTTGATACTAGACTAATGGATCAGGAAGCCAAATGGCCCTAATACTCCATGGTATACATGTACCACAGTTTATTAATCCATTCGAGCATTCTTAAATGTGGAAGAGGGTGTGGAGTAGGGTGCGGAGGAGGGTACACTGATGGCTTTGCATGTACCAAGGAAAGCAGAAAATCCACAGAAGACAAAGAAACAAAATATCCCTTGAACCCAGACCTGCCAATATTTTAATATGAGTCCACTGAGGCCCATATTAGATTCCTGATTTTCAGAACTATAAGATAGCAACTTTGAATTTATTTAAGCTTAATTTGTGGTAATTTTACAACATCACTACTTTTTCCTGTATGCATGTGCATGTTTTTATGCATTTGTGTGTGTGTGTGTGTTTAAATTACCTTCTGATATTATTTGTTTTCTGCCTAAAGACATTCCTTTAGTATTTCTAATAATGAGTGTGTACAAAAATTTTATAAGTTGTTGCTTTTCTGAATGTTAGTTGACCTTGATTTGTTAAAGATAATTTTGGTGGATATATATTTCTCGGTTAACACTGTTTTTTCTTTTCAATTTTTCTTTAAGGATTTTGAATATATTGTCCACTAATTTCTGGATCCCACTGTTTCCAAAAAGAAGTCAAATGCTAATTTTATTGAAGTTCCCTGGAAAATAAAGATATTGATTTATTGACATCATAGAGCTATCATTCTCCTCTTAATTGCTCAAGATCAAAATCTCATTATTTTCAGAAAAATGAATGCAATCAGAATCTCATTATTTTCTGCTTAAATTCTCCTATAATTTCTTCTAAGTAGATTTATTCTTCATAGGAAAAGCCTTGGTATTATCGGTTATTATGTTTGTCTTTTCCTTTGACCAGAATCTTTATACCATTTCTTGGGGGTTAGGAGCTGGGAGAGTGGCCTATTTCTCCTGAAGTGACATATCTGCTTACAAGTAGGCTGCTGGGCAAGTGTATTCATTTCTAGTATGATATTTTTAGTTTTCCTTTCCTGGCATGGAATCTCCACTATGACAGAGGCTATGTGAGAGTGATCAAACTTCTGTCCTATGCATGGGGGTTGGGTGGTGTCATGGAGACCCTGATCCTTCAGCTGCTCTTGCTAAAGGAGATCTACAACATAGAGTTGGGAAAGTGAGAACTATTGTCAGGTTGTCCATCCTGACATATCTTCAGGTTAGGAACTGGGGGAAGAGAGAATACTTTGCTCTTGGCTCAATTATAGTAAAATCTCCTTCTTAACATGGAGGGAAGGGGATGGATCAGGCTCAAAGGCCACCCACCTTTGGTGTGCTTACCTAGATTTGTTAGATGTTTTTCTTAAAAAAGTATGTATCCACTTACTGTATGCCCTTATGGACATTTTTAGAGATTTCAAATGTATTTTTGCGATGTTCACCAGTTACAGTTGTTCCATTTAGGAGAAAATTCACTGACCTCCTCACAGCACCATCTCAGAAGCAACATCCCCAGGGTGGAGTTTCTTGGAAGACAGTGAATGTTGGTCACCTGTTCTGCCACATTTGAAGGCAGGGGAGCATTTATGTTCTGTGCGAGGGAGGAGAAGGAGCTCCAGTTAGTGGAGGAGAAAGACATCAAGATTCTGGAGAAAATCTTTGAAATTGTGAGTTGAAAACTGAGTAATCCTTTAAAATAGAGCACAAGTTAAGATTCTAATGAAGAATCTAAAAGAACACGTTCATGTTCAGTGTCTCTATTTTTTGAGAAAGGAGTGGGGAGGTATCGAACCATGTTAAATTGGAGAGGCTTGAGCAAATGACACTGCCAAAGTCTATCTCCTAAGAAAGAAGGACCCAGAGCATGTTGCCACAGCTAAGACGGTATCATTTTAATAGTAATGTTTCTTTCAAAAAACATCTTCTACTGGCTTTCTACTAAGAGTAAATAATCCTCTATCTTTTCATATGTAAGAAATAATGTGTCATATATTGCTAAAATGACACCAACCGTAAAGAACAGAAAATTGATGTTAAATGCATTTTTATTATATTGTGTTAAATAGAAAGCATGAAAATGCTTTCCCTGACATTTTTTATAATAGAAAATAATGTAACAAAATACACAAAATGATTTTGTTCATTACTTATAAAAATGTGGCCTTTATTCTTTTTTTTTTTCTATCGTAGAACTGGAATTAGTTGAAATTGATGTAGCTTAGTCATTTACTCTTATTTCTTTTCAAATTTAAAAGCCTCTTTGTAAACTTTTCCTTTTAAGAACCCATTAAACCTCTGAATAAAATTCATTAGGACAACTGAAATAACAGAAACAGAGGGAAGATTTTGGCAAAATGTAGTCCCTCAAATATCAGTGACTACAAGAAAACCTGATTTCTTTTCTCTGCTTAATTTTTTCTGATTTGTGCACTTAACAATGTGCTACAGCATTTGCATAAGGCTCAAATGTGCCATTTTTGCGCATAATTATGAAACTGACACTTATATTCCAAATTAAGTATTTGGCTCTTAGGAGCTAGAGAACTTTTGCAAAATGGTAACATTCTCATCAAAAGTAAGTACTGTTGAACTATATATTTAATAAAAAGCATTCCCCCAACCAGAAACAAATAAATTCAGCTTGAAATGACACTAAATTTTCACATGCCCTTTATATAATAGCTTTTGAAGTAATAACTGTTAAATATAAGACTATCTTACTGTGGATCGTTATGCCAAAGAATTTTCATTTCCTCATCTGGGAGATTAGGTTAGACATGCTTTTCAGTTGTTCCACCTGGATCATTGAGTAAAATCCCCCGTCCATGTGCACAGAGACATGCTCTGTGGCACTGCTTTCTGTCTGATCGTGACCTGTGCCTTCATGGCTTCACATGAATATTGATACCAGCTCCATGTTTTCTTGTCTCCAATTTGTCTTTTCATTCCATGTTCTTCTCCAGTGTCGTTTTCATAGTAATTTCCATATTTATTTATCTGGGCATATACTTCAATCCCATCATACTTATTTTCTCTACTTCTCTCTCTCTCTTTCTCTCTCTCCCCCCAACATTCCCTCTCTTTCTCCTCCTTCTCTTCTTCTCTCTCTCTCTCTAAGAATATTGGGGGTTAAAAATATTTTGCCCACATGAATTGCTTTTGTAAAGTTTGTTTCAAATGTATAAGGGTGCCCATCAGATAGATGTATGCATTTTACCCATCAGGTGTGATTTTACCCTTTGCTCCCTCCCCTCTCCTGCCTGTTTAATTCCTGTTGAGATTATGTCCATATATGCACATGAGTGCTGATCAACTAGTTTCAGTTAATAGTGAGAATATCTGGCATTTCTTTTTTCCTTCTTGCGATACTTCAATTAGGAGAATGGTCTTGGGTTCCATCCAGGTTGTTACAAAAGTTATTAGTTCTACCATGTGTTTTTATGACTTAACGGTATTCCATGGTATACATATACTACATTTTAATCCACTCATGATTGATGATTAAAGCACTGTTGGTTGGATTCCACATCTTTGTGACTGTGACTTGTGCTGGAATATATATCTGAGTGCAAGCGTTTTATTGTTTGTTTATTTTACTGTTTGATTCTCTTTCTCTAATTTCAGAATATTACAGGAGTACAAAAGTTTTGGTTACATAAATTATTTTTGCAATTGATCAACACTCATGTGCACATATAGAAGTTAACATTGATGCAAATCAAGCAGGTGTTGTTGTGGGTGCCGGTAGTCCCCGCTACTTGGAAGGCTGAGGCAAGGGCATCGATTGAGGTTGCTGTGAGCTATGAGGCCAGGGTAACTTTACTGAGAGTAACAAAGTGAGAACCTATCTCAAAAAACAAACAAACAAACAAAAAACAGATCAATCAATCCCAAAAAATCGATGCAAATCAATTAGTATTCAGTTAGAATCAAAGCTGTAAGTATGCCTGTCACCCAGACAGTGTGTGCTGTATATAGCTGGTAAGTGTGAATTTACCCATTCTCTCCTCTCCCTTTTCACCCACTTCATTTTTGATGAATGTTATTTGCATGTGGGGTAAATTCCCGATAGTAGGGTTGTTGGATCAAATGGTAGGTCTACTTTTAGTTCTTTAAGATATTTTCATAATATTATTCAAGGAGGTTATACTAATTTTCAGTTTCATTAAAATGTATTAGCATTCTTTTCTCTCTGCATCCATGCCAGCATCTCATTTTGGAACTTTTTGATAAAAACCATTCTCACTGGTGTTAAAGGATCTCTCACTGTGGTTTTAAATTTTCCCAATGATTAGAGATGTTGATTATTTTTTCAAATGTTTATTGACCACTACTCTATCTTCTTTTGAAAAGCTTCTGTTCATGTCTTTTGCCCACTTTTTTATAAGGTCGTTTGATTCTTCCCTTGATGATTTACTGAAGTTCTTAGTAGATTCTGCTTATCGGCCCTTTATAGGATGTAAAGCAGAATAATATTTTCTCCCATTCTGTATGTTGTCTATTTGCTCTCTGATTGTTTCTCAAATGAAAATGAAGCTTTTTCATTTGATCAGGTCTTGTTTGTTATTGCTGTAATTGCTTTTGGGGTCTTCTTCATAAATTCTTTGCCTTAGCTAGTATCTATGATAGCTTTTCCAACTTTTTTTCTAAAATTCTTATAGTTTCATGACTTAAGTTCAATTCTTTTACTCACCTTGAAGTAATTTTTGTGAGGGATGAGAGGTGCAGATCCTGTTTCAGTTCTACACGTGGTTATACAATTTTCCCGCACCATTTGGTGAATAGGGATTCTAGTCCCCAGTGTACGTTGCTGTGTGCCCTGTCAAAAATCAGATGGCAAAAAAAAAAAAAAAAATCAGATGGCAGTGAAGAGGATAGTTTACATTCGGATTCTCTGTTATGATCTACTGGTCAATGTCTCTTTTTTTTGCACCAGTCCCATGCTGTTTTTTCCACATCATTAATACTTTTTCTTTAAGTTTTTCCATTCTTGTGATATTTTACAAAGAAAAATGTTCTTGAACTCCATCTAGGTTAATACAAAAGATACAATGTTTATGTAATATTTTACAGAGAAGCCAGTAGTTTCATCAGGATTTTGAAATTAGAGAACAGATTTTAACGTTATTTTTGACATAGAGAGTATATTGTTACATACTTTTATTACTCCTTCTGCTAGTTTGAATTTTTATCAACTTTGTATAGCTTTTGTCACTTTTTTCAATCTTTTCAAATTTAATTATAATATTACCTTATTGTGTGTGAATATTTTCTTCCCACACAAAGCTTCCTCGGGAAGGCTTTCTGTGTTGTGAGCAGAGACTTGTATTCTGTTACAACTAATTAGTTAAATGGATTTTTCACAAAGAAAGCATACTAATGCAACCAGGACCCAAAGCAGAAAATGAAACATTACCTGCTTCCCGCAGGCTACATCATACCTTCCTTTAATCATTACTTTTTCCCCTTCCATGAATAATTTCCTTATGGTTAACACTAGAGGTCAAGCTAGTATTTGTCCCTGCTGTTTATTTGCTGTTTACTTTTCCATAAATGCAGATATAATTTATTATCTTTTAAAATATTTTTTTCCAAAAATTATAGTAACATTTACCAGTGAAGTTCCTATTTTCCTTTGTAATGTACACATTCAGGGCGACAAGTCATCTAAAGAGGTATCGTAAACATCAGCACAACCGCGGTGCTCGCCAGTCACGCAGGCTTTGCTAGGTTAATACAAAAGATATTATCCAAACAGCTGAGAAATGACAATCAGCCCACTGAGAAGTGAAATGCTGGGACGATAGGATGCCCATCGGAGGTTCGGTCCCAGCCAGGCTGGAGCTCGGGTCGGGTCTTCCCCGGAGGTCAGACGTGGCACCTACTTCTGACCTGAGGACCCGCGGTTGACAACTTTGCCGAACAGGAACGAAACAGATCAGAGATGGAAGGTGTCCCATTTCCCAGAGGAACAGTTCACTTCGACAGCCAGGGAGAGAGCCCGGGTGCCCACGTTAGCGAATGGCAGTCAATGTGTATTCTACTTCGATGACCCAAGAGACTATGAGCAGACACGACAGCATCGCATGGTTAATGACCTGGTATCTTTAAACTACACAAAAGTGGAGCAGCTTTGTTCAGGAGCCGCCTATTGCCAGTTCATGGACATGCTCTTTCCAGGCTGTGTTCGTTTGAAGAAAGTAGAATTTCAGGCAACGTTGGAACATGAGTATATTCATGATTTTAAACTTCTGCAAGCATCATTTAAGCGAATGAATGTTGATAAGGTGATTCCAATGGAGAAGCTAGTGAAAGGACGTTTCCAAGACACCCTGGATTTTAGTCAGTGGTTTAAGAAATTCTATGGTGCTAACTACGACGGGGAAGAGTATGATCCCGTAGAGGCGCGACAAGGGCAAGATGCAAATCCTCCCCCCGACCCTGGTCAACAGATCTTCAACCTGCCAAAAAAAGTCTCACCATGCAAACTCCCCCACAGCAGGCGCAGCGAGTTCAAGTCCAGCATCTAAAGTGGGATCCACACCTTCTCGTCCCTCCTCAGCCAAAAGGGCTTCCTCCAGCAGCTCAGCATCCAAATCTGATAAAGATTTAGAAACACAGGTCATACAGCTTAATGAGCAGGTACATTCCTTAAAACTTGCCCTGGAAGGCGTGGAAAAGGAAAGGGATTTCTACTTTGGGAAGTTGAGAGAGATTGAGCTGCTCTGCCAAGACCACGGGCAGGAGAGTGATGACCTCGAGAGCGAGCAATGGACGATGGACGTGCTGTGTGCTTCAGAAGAACACCAGGGCCACACGGAGGAGCCAGAAGCAGAGGAGCAGGCCCACGAGCTGCAGCTCCAGCGGCAGGAAGAGCACTGACCCGTCCCAGCAGCTCTTGACACTCTCTTGTGCATGGGAACTTTTCTTCTGGAGAATTGGAACATGTGTGACCTCAAGCTCGGCAGAAACCAGTTGTTCCCAATTGGCCCTTACCATCAGCACACTGGGCGTCCCCCAGCCCCTGCGCCCGGTTTCCGTTTCCTTTGCCAAGATGTATTTGCAGGCGGCCACCTGGCCACCTACCCGAGAGATCACAGGGTCACATCCATTCAACTTCACCGCTTGGCTGCTT
Source organism: Arctocebus calabarensis (assembly GCA_963573935.1). Lineage (NCBI taxonomy): Eukaryota > Metazoa > Chordata > Mammalia > Primates > Lorisidae > Arctocebus > Arctocebus calabarensis. Next base: position 42,733 of record CAUYON010092506.1, read on the forward strand.
GAGATTGCTTCTGCTCTTTCCTTCATTTCTTTCCAGAACTATCCCCCCACCCCAGGATTGCCACCCCCTCCCCCTCTTTCTATTCTGGTGTGAAGCACTGGTAATTTGATCTATGGTATTTATATTGGCATTTCTCAACCGAGTGTCACTAGATGTCACATGCATTTGTGATGCTTTGATGTTTGCAAGTCTAACCTCTGAACGTAAATTTGGTCAAATAATTAATTGGAACAAAGGGAATACTTGATATGAAAGCCATAGACAGTGACTTGTGTTGTGGGGGAAAACGTAAGGTCAGTCTTCCCCTCTGCTCACAACAGTAAAAGGAAAAAAAATGGATTCAAAGCTAGGAATTCAGGGCCCAGGAATGTCGATACATCAGCATGTTAGACAACCACACAGTATGTTGTTACTTTTGAAAGACATTTGCTCAAGGAAGACAGCATCTCAGCTTTACCCTCTCAGCATGCGCCCCTGTCCCCCTCCCCTTCCCAGATTCTCATGCTTCTTTCTTTCTCAGGGTCCTCTTTGGTGGGCAGCCACTCTCCCCAAGAAGTTGTCATCACTTAGTTGCCGTCCAAAGGGGGTCTGGGTAGGTCCAGATCTTCCTGCTTTGTCTCGCTTTCTCCTGTGGGTTTCAGCCCCCAAACTGTCATTGACACTAGGGGACTCCTACTAAAAGCCAGCTTCGGGGTTTGCATCTCAGAGCTGCAGGGCTCTGTATCATGCCGCACACTTGGTAGAAGGTTGGAAGTGAAGACTTTCTTTTTTTTTTTTTTTTTTTTATAATTTTATTGAATCATAATTCTGTACATTGGTGCGATCATAGGGCACAATTCATATACATTCAGAAATGTTTTGATCGTACTGTTACAGTTAGCCTTCATGGCATTTTCTTGATCACTATATAAGACATTGATACTCTACATTTAATGTTTCCCCAGTACCCTGCTAAGATCCAATGTACTCAGCCCTAATATGACAATGTTTTGAGAAGTTAATGAAAGCTTTAGCAGAAAAATGTCTGGGAAAACTTTACCAAATTATCCTTCTCCACCACAAAGTCTTCCTCCTCATTCTCTTACCAAACTAGGGCAATTTTATTAGTGTTTCAATAGGAAATCATTATGCATCCACCTTCCAGTCCTGATTTGGCTCCTTCTTACATCTTTTTGTTTTCTAATCCTAAAGAAAACCAAAATGTTTAAATGAAACCTATATCTTCAAGTAATAAAATAAAAAGATTGCATTGGTGTGGTCAAATTCACAGGAAACTTAGTTCTTTAGGGACGAACTAAATAAATGGCTTTGATCATCACTTACAAAAGTGTCTTGAGCTTGAAAGAGCTGAAGTTGAAAAACAAAGTCTATTTGGGCTGCACTCTGTCTCATGCCTGTAATCCCAACACTCCAGGAGGCTGAGGCAGGTGGAATGCTTTCAGGCTGGCCTCAGTAAGAGTGAGACCCTGTGTCTACTGAAAATAGAAAGTGGTGTGGAGGTGCATGCCTGTAGTCCCAGCTACTTGTGAGGGTAAGGCAGGAAGACAGCTCAAGCCCAGGAATTTAAGGTTGCTATGAGCTTTGGGGGTGGGGATGGGTCAATAAAGAGAGAGAGAAAGAGAGAGAGAAATGAAGTATATGTATCTATGTGTGTATGTGTGTATATATATATATATAGAGAGAGAGAGAGAGAGAGAGAGACAAAGATATATGTCTTTTTGATTCCAAAATTTTGAAGTCCCCGCCTATATATAGGGATCATAGACCTAAACTAACACTTCTTGCCTTTACTCATTCTCTTCCCTCTAATGATGTCTTCAATGGTAAGAGAAATGGATTATCTAGTTCGTAACCCTGGAGAAAGTACTAACCATGCTTAACTCATCCTTAGGAGCCAACCTACCCTTCAATCTACATGCTCTGTTCTGCTGTCTTGTGGTAAGAAGGCTACTCCTGGTGGCGTAAACCTGTAGTTGCCTTGTGCTCCTCAGGGGATGAAGCAGTAGCAAGCCCACTTGAACACAGATCTAAAGTAATTTTCAAAATGTCTTTATCAAAAACAAATGCACTTATCACTCTATTAGATTTAGAAATAGGTGGTCACAATGGCTGTTATTTATCTATTAGCCCCTCTCGCACAACTGAAAGAATATAATTTATATTTTACTTTCACAGCTGAGAACTAAGGAGGCAAAATTATTGAGGTCATACAGTAAGCACGGTGGGTGTGCATATTAAGAACAATTATGGGGATCATGATTGGTGGCAGAGTTGGAGAAGTCAAACTAAAGAATAAATCAGAAGCAGCCTTTCATTTACACACTGAGATTGTTTCTCATTCAGGATGGTAGTTGTTCATAAACTACATGCAGCCAATAAATCTGTCCTTCACTTTCACCCTGAGAATAGGTTGTGGTAGATGGTTGATACAATAACGCCATAGTTAAGGCCTTTGAAATTGAGGTCAAGCAGGACTGGTTTGAATTTCTATTCAGGCATTCGCCAACAGTCTACATTAGGCAAGTTACTGAATCTCTCCAAGTTTAGTTAGTTCCTCTGAGAATTTACTTTTGGGCAGACGGATTATGTGAGAGTTTACTTTTAAGTACAGTGTTTAGCACAGAGCTACTGATAGATATGAGCTGCCATCATTACTTTGTAAATGAAGCCCTGGCAAAGAAAATAGTAATGTATTTAGTATCGCAAAGCTACAGAAGAACAGGGCTAATATACATTGTTTTTAATTTTGAATATCATGCCCATTTTCATTCTCATGAATTTTCATGAAATTAATTCTCGGGAACTTAAGTTGAGATTTTCCACCTTGTTTCCTTTGTTCATTCAGTTTCTTGCAAATCCAATCTTCCTGTTCTTCAATGCTGCTTATTCGGTCCAGTGTTAGTTGATACCCCATCCATGAAGCTCTCCCAGATCATAACAAGTGCTTGCTCTAACAATTACATCCAGCACTTCTCATGTGGAACCCATCAGAGGTTTCTTTGGGTTGAAATGCATTGTGAATATTTCTCAATCATCTTGCTGTATTTTATGTTCCTAGGTAGTGGAATTTATGTCTTATTTCTCTGTTTAGTTCATTACCTTAAATAGAATAAGCACTTGATAAGTGTTAGCCAAGTGAAAAAAAATTAATGAACCTGCCAATATTCACATGGGAAGCATTGTATTTCTCAAAAATAAATTTTAATAATGAGATTGTAGCAATGACCAAGCTAAATCCAATTAAAATGCCATAGCAGTCATATAAAAACAGAAATTATTCTCTAGGATGAAAATGAGTTGGCATCAAGTAACTTCCCACCCATGTGGTACATATCAGTTATATTATTCCTCCAGCTGTTTTATAGACTGATTTATAATACTTTGTGTCCAGCTATGAGTTGAAAAAAGCTCAGTTTTCCTATATTATTGCTAACCCTCACACCAAAACCCCAAGAGCTATTAGCAAGTTTCAGAGTCATCATACAGAAGCTACTTCAGAAGAAATTGCATTGTGAGGAAGGCATAAGAAAATGATTTTTTTTCCTGAATAAAAAGCATAACCAAGATTACATACTAATTCTTCTGACTCCTCAGGACAGGGTTTTTTCCATTATTCATTGCCTCACATCAATCCTGCTTACTGCAGATGCACCCATTCGTGTCTGGACCTTTTTCTGTGCCAAGAGCCATCATACTAAGCAATAGTGAAGAGGGAAGATCATAGCCAATAACTGATTTGGAGATACTAAGAGTTCCATTCATCTGCCTTGCGGTGGGATTACGTGGTGCCACTGATGCTCTAGATTTCCTTGGGGGGCCATGGTGAACCTCATTCTCAGCCTTAACTGCATATTTCTTTGATTTCTTCCTCAATCTTATCATGTGTTTTCATGGTTTCACAGCTTATTCTCTTGAGAACATTCCATCAGCAAATCACTTCAGCAAGAAACACTTTCTCAGAGTCTACCTATATGAAAACCAATTAAAAAGTTATGAACCAATGGCAGGTAGTCAGGGCCATATAAAAACAAACCAGTCCCTGACCCCATCACCACTGGATTAGTATGAAACTGTATGTAATAAGGCATTGTGTTAGCAATCTCTTCTAGATAGTTCCTTCTTTTTATTTTATATGTTTTCAGTCCTCCTCTTTTAACAAAGAAAGGCTGTGAATCTTTTTAGCCTCATCATTGAACTGAGTAAAAATGAAAATGAAAAATATGTCCTCCAGGTGAGCTAGCAAATTATATGCCTTTAGAGAAAATTAACATAAAATGTAGATCCTGATTTTTTATTCTGATAAAATAGTAATATATACCTCCTTTGAAAATACATAGATACAGAAAGTTATTTTTAAAAGTAGCAGTTGCAAAAACAAACAAACAAAAAAATAAAAGTAGCAGTTGCAAATAGTATTTTTATTATTTGAATTGTTCTGTATTCTCTTTTTTCTTATAGTTTATTAGATTTAAGTTATACTACATACCAAATTTTACATTCACCTTTTATTTCTTAAAAATGTTCATCTGACGACTTTGAATATATTGACTGTTACTTTCCGAAATTTTAAACCTGCTGACTCAGCACTGTTTCTGCTTCCTTTTTGTGAAAAAGGAGGAAGGGTGTCCTCCCCTACCAAAGACCAACTTCACATGTGCCCTGAGGCCCATTCCTCCAGACCCTCTTAGACACTACTTTTTCTGCTGTGCCTTAATTCTTTACTGGCCATTTCCATGGCATTTCTCATCTATGAACCAAATGATAAAAAATAAAATTCTCCTGACTCAAAAGTTCCTCTTGCTACTTCTCCATCTCTTTACTCACTTCATTGGATTCAGTTAGTCTTCTGCTCTTAGTTGCATGCACGTAATATATTGCTTGTTTTTCTCTAAATATTTGGTAAAATTAAAAAAAAAATCCTTTTGTTCCTGCTTTCAGTTCTCACTTCCTAGATGTATATTTCTAGCCCAGCTTGAATTTCCAGTTGTTAGGCCCAAACATCCAGTCACTTACAGGCATCTCCTTTCAGATGTTTCATCCATATTACAAACATGATGTACATACAGCATTAGGAAGTGGGTACATTCAGAGTTAATTAAGAGATTATATTTGTACCAGAATGTTTATTGCAGCCCAATTCATAATTGCTAAGTCCTGGAAGAAGCCCAAATGCCCATCGACCCACGAATGGATTAATAAATTGTGGTACATGTATACCATGGAATACTATGCAGCCTTAAAGAAAGATGGAGACTTTACCTCTTTTGTGTTTACATGGATGGAGCTGGAACATGTT